>VZSE01002020.1:4003740-4128349 GCA_013398275.1 Promerops cafer | reverse complement strand
CTTGCACAAACACAGCCTCTCTATATAGCCTGGGAACGACTTGAGATTCCTCACCCTTTCTTTGTGGAGGAAATTACCATTGCCAGGCACAACAATGCCGATAAACACCAGTGCCTACAGCCTGCGTAACTCAGGTAAACACAGAGCTTCCTGAGATGTTGAAAGCCACTGGGCACTTCTTTCAAGTCATTCTTCTTACACAGTGTCAGATGTGAGTGTTTAAACAGTCAGCATTTCCTCAGTGAAATACTTACTCTTTTGGTCTATTAGCCTGGTCAATTGCTATGCTTTCATGATTAATCCTAAATGTGGGATTCTGAACACCTCTTTGAACAGTCTAGTGCAAAATGGCACCTGGTTTGAGAATAGGTCTCGGGACATTTTACAGGACCAACCTACTTTTCATATACAGTTTGTTAAAATCCCCTGGATTTGAAGTTCACGTTAGAAGTCCAAACTCATGCTGAGAAAGAGTGAAGCAACAGTCAAGGGCAGAAGAAAGAAGAGTCTACTGAGTGCACATTTAAGGGGAGCAGTGAGTTTGAGCCCTGGGAATGCACTCAGACTCTTGGTCCTTGATCACTCAGACTAGAAACTTTGCCTGAATAAACTTTGATGCTCTACCATCATGCATCTGAGTTTGAATAGCAGGAGTGTGAGTGTAGAAGGGGAAATACAGTCCTGGTGCTTACATGGCAGTGTGCTGAGACTTGACTGAGGCACATACCTGGAGTTGGGAATCATTAGTCTGGACTCAAGAAAAAAGTTCATCTCCTTTATTTCTGACTCTCTCTTGTCCACAAGCCCTGTAAACCACTTCTTTAACATTCAGTCTTCCAGAACAGGTTTTGTGTTGGCCTTCTGCAAAAATCACTCTGGGAGAGGGATTTTTGTTCCTAATTTTTGGTAGTCAGAAATATGGACTCTGGCACTACCAAGGAAAGCCTGACAAAAATTTACATGATTACTAAATAAAGATATTGAAGATATAGTTTGGAATTGATGCAAAGGTCATGGAATGCATAATAGGCAGGTAGTTGGCCATTACCCACTAAAATACAATTGTCAAGTCTAATTGATACCAAGGTAAAGAGTATTATTTCTATTCTAAGTTCCTCTGTGGTGTTGGCATCTGAGAGCCCAAACTGCATTTCTGGGATGGTCCAGAAGATTTGTAACATTGGCAATGGATTAAATTCCTGACATTATAGCAAAGTGCAAACTACAGCCATGTCAGGAAACCGCTGATCATAGCATTAACCATCTAGTCTTTATATACCAGAAAGTAAAAAGAAGTACAGAGGTGACCAACAGGTAAATGAGATGTTTCTTAAAAAGTTAGGAACCCAACAGCACAGATCTAGAAAATGGAATTCCTTTTTTTAATACATAATGTCTTACGATGGCTATGCTATTGCACTTGGTGTACTTGGCTACCCCCTCATTATTTTTCACATATCTTATTAACAGATTATTTAAGAACCAGTTATCTGCTAGCTTCCTTCAGTATCTTCTAAAGTCCCTTCTGTAGTATGCAGCCATAGGAATAATTTCTCAGTTTGGCTAGTTGTCATACCTCATTTTTTTCTTTCAGCTTTGTGATCATAACAATGACAGGGCTGTCTTCTTGCCAAACCATCTGCCAGAAATCATTCACAGTATTAATCATGGGTCCCTGAGTTGCGATGAAAGCCTTCTCTTTACCTCCATATCCCTGGTTTAGAAACAGACACAAAAGCATTTACTTTAAATTCATGTGATCAATCAATATTGCGGGTGTATAAAAGAGCAGAAAGAGCAAAAAAAATTAATTAAAAAGAAAAATTAATCTGAAATTAAAAAAATAAATATTTGAACTGATAGAAGTTATAACTAAAAGTAGAGCAGATCAGAAATTTTTCAGTAGAACAGTTTTTTCTCTGGAAACCAATTTGATGAACTTAAATGGTCCTGAGAATACAATTCCTCTCAAATTTCCCTGCTTACTTAGCTTCTTTTAGCTAACTCCATTCTTCAAGTTATTGGAACTTTCCTCATCCAGTGTTACTTTAATCCATAATTTAAATGGCAGCAGTGTTTTCAAGGTAGTTTATAGTCAACAAGCCACAGGAGAGAAAAGAAGAACTATAAAACTAGTATCTACAAAGATTCATGATAGGAAAAATCTTTAAAATACATGAATGCTTGTGGAGTCAAAGACTCTGCTATACATGTTTTCTAAGGGAGAAGTGCCTTTATGAGACTTTATAGGAAGGACAACATATATAGGCAGTGTAGTGAGTCCCAAGACACACATGAGCATTCAGGAGGTCAAAAAAGGTCAGCCAAACAGTGGGGAAGCAGAAGAGAGGGAAAGTCAAGAAGAAATGGGAAAAACAAGACACGCCTTCTTATTTTGTGTGTGAAAAGAAGTTACGATTTTGTGTAGTGACAGGGCGCCCAACAGTAATGCAGGAGAAAGCCTGGCAATGCCCGGAGGGAATGAATGAATGGAGAACAGCATGAGGTGCTGTGGGAGCCTCTAGCCTTGGGTCTTCCTTTGGGGAGTCTTTCTCCATGACAGCTGTTACTCATTGCATGAACCAGTGGGATAATCCTCAGCTGGCACAAACTTGTCCTCGTGCCACTCACCAATCTGCCTGAACACACTTTGTCCAAGACAGGTCTGTCAGGATCCCAGCAAGCCCAATGATTTCATATACATGGATGTGAAATTTCATTTCATTGCTGGGTTGCATTTTTTCCACCGTTGCTGCCAGTTCAACTGGTGTTAGTAGCAAGAGGAATCACCATATATGAGAGTGAAAGGTGGTGGCATAGGGAAAAGGGAGACCTCAGAGGACTCAGCATATGGCCTGGCTCTTGGATATGATGTCACTGCTGTCCAAATAGAACTGCTCCTCTTAGTTACATGATGTCTTCATAAGAAATGCTGGAAGTACAGGATGCAAAGTGAGGCAGGGTAAAGGGCATGGTGCTGTGTACCTACATATTAATGTACTGTTAATTAAAGAAGCAACATCACTGTAGAGCTCTGCGGCCAAATTTCCATTGCACCATTACCTTTATTCCAGCTGAGGGTCTGGATAGTAACTCTAAAGAAAACATTTAATTTTGCAGGTAGAGGACTTCACTGCTAAAATATGATTGAAGTAGTTTTTTTGTGGTCTATTTAACATACACTCTGTCATGAGCTCAAGAAAGCTCTGTGTGTGGGTGTGTGCGTCTGTGTATGTGATCAAGGACTGTAGCACACCTGACACTTAAAAATACTGCTTTCCAACAGGGTTCATGCTGGTTATGTCATTGTGTCACATGACCAGTATAGGGAGTAAAACGTGAATGGCTTTGTTGTGGGCACATGTGTATATTTAACATGTCTGTTTATGTTCCATTTCACAAACTTGTTACAGTATTTATTTAATTACTTAACTGTTGATTTCAGGACTATCAATTGGTATCTTGAAAATGCTGGTATCTGAAACTGTTAAAAGGTAACCCTCTTTTCTTTACTCTGAGGCAGTAGGTCAATATCAAACAGTAAATACCAAAGTAAACAGATAGTAATGCATATGTTTCTTAACGTTTTTTATAAACTATTTGATAAAATTTTTTTATTACAACCATTTTTGTACATTCATGACCATGTGGTCTTTGTTAGAAACGGCTCATGAAACTATTTCTGTCACATATATGTAGACAAAAAGATTTAGAATTATCAACGAAGATGGGTAAGAATAAAATAGGTAGCACCTTGGCAAAGCCAGTTGTTCACATGGCAAATAAAATATTTTCTCAAAAGTATATGAAGAGTGTACATTTACTTACCCTAATGTAGTTAGCATTTATGTAGGTACTCAAGGAGTCAGATGGATTTTTTGGTTTCAAATACACTCTGCTTAGAGGATCTAAGAGCACAAGGAAGATGGAAATTAATAAGAAAACCCATAGTTAGAAGATTTCTAAAGAGAATCAAAGACTTCCTGAAGGAAAAAACCTACTGGTATTTGGGGTTGTCGAGCGGTAAAGAAGTATGCACCAAATTCTTCCCTCTGCAAAGGATCATCACATGTAACTAAGGCACCCCTGTTCTGCACAGTGCTGGGCTGTGCAGAACCATCTCAGTGAGCTGTGGGCACTGAGGCAACACTGTCAGGCCCAGGCCATGCTCAGCAAGGTCAAGTCTGCCCGTGCTGCCCATCGGGCTGACCTGCCTAGACTGTCTCTGAAACCTGTGTCCTGTCATTGTACAATGGTTCACAGTTACACCAAAAACTTTGAATTGACTTTGGTACTTTGGCCTGAAGCTGTTCAGTGACTGCACTGGACAGCTGGATTTAAATTAAGAAAAGATTCCTCTGCCTGGGATGAAATAAAATATATGTGTTTTATACCAATTTAAGTTGACTGTGAGGGGCTAGACTAGGTAATCCATATTCTTCCTTTCAGTGCTGTGTCCTCATCTGGCACAATTTGTGACCATTCATGTGTACTGGACTAGAGACACAACGCCAAAATACAAGAACATTTTCCTTCATACTCTTCTTTCCTTCAGTCTTGGTTGCTCTAGAATGGAGTGGGGGCCAGTTCTATTGAATAAAGAGCTGGGGGTTATTAAATCCCTTCTGGAAAGGAAGATTTTGCTTCTTCATTTGTGATGATGTGGCCCCCCCCCCCCACCCCCCCAAGTCCATGCAATACCATTTTGGAATTAAACCAGCATATTCTCAAGTATACAATGTAACAGAAAGGGAAAAGCAGGCTGGGAGTGAGATGCCCATGTTGAGGCTTTCTAGGGACACACGTTGACTTTCTTCACACTTTTTCCGAAAAAAATATTCTACCACTAACAAAATTACATAGAAATATTTCTATGCGGAAAAAATATTTTCTTCTGGCAATTTGCTTAAATACTTAGTTATAATCAGCAGGGGTTTTTGACAGTATACAGACACCTATTGGTTTGGAAATAGTCTCTGGATAGCTCCTTTGCTGAGTGCAATCTAGGCAATGCGTTTAAAGATACATATGTGGGCAGTGAGCTGGAAAGAGATAAGAAAACTGTTTACTGTGTGGCCCTGCTGTTGACACAAAAATATAACTGATATATACACATATGCTGCAGCAGAACCTAGTATTTTCAGAGTTGCTTCTGGATTTGTGACTTTTCATCCTACTCCTAAGAACACGATAAAACCTTTGCAAATCAAAGGAAGAGGAGGGATGATCCCAAACATAATTAATGTCCTTTTCCCACTGGAGGTCACAGGAGCATCTTGGACAGGAGCAGAGCCTTTGTAGAACTCAGGATGATGTTTTGAAAGTATGTTTCTTAAAATATGCAAATGACTGCATGACTTCAAAGTCTGCAAATGGAAGTCTGATCTTCTGTGGTTAATAGCACTACATGAACCCTAATTAACTTGTGTTAAAATATCTTTGTACTAGCTTTTTCTAACTTTTTTCACTTGGAGCTTTTTTTTTCCCCTTAACAATATGAGGACAGGAAACCTCTCATTTCTTTTCAGCACAGAGTGGTTATTAGCCATTTCCACAAATGTCTCAGGCTACGTGGTCTTGAAAAAACACCCGCTTCCTCTAGCTCACACAATGCCTCTGATTCTGGTGTCGCTTGACCCCTACCTTAAAAAACCTCTTCCAAGCAGACCCAACATCCAGTTTAATTACCATGTCTTGAGATAAATCCCTCTGTTACTAGGGAGCAGCTAAATCAGCTTCATAATTTCTGAGACCTCCTTCCAACTCCAATCAATGAAACAAACACTGCTTCCAAACAGGAATGTTTTATAAATTAACAGTCATGATCACTTATGAAATAGGCAAGTGCTGTAAATGGAGCTCTGAGATGAGGAAAACCTGAGCAATGATAAAGATCCAGAGCCACTAGGCAATCATCAGACACAAATGGAAGTCATTAGCTTCCTCCTGAATGACAAATACCTTGGAGGTAACAATCTTATCCTTAAGGATGGCACAGTCTTGGAGTCTGAAGCTACAGCAGAAAGACAGATGTTGACTGCAAGGTTGAATTCATCAATATCTATAAAGCATCTGAAAATGCACTAGTGCTGCTAAGCACTAATAATTACTAATAAAATATGTCTTCTATAGTTTTAACTGAGGCAAAATTACTGCTGTTTTTTTCCATGTATCTAGGAAGTCTGGAATAGTTCTCTCAGTAGAGTAGAAAGTGCTTCTTCTAACTCCACCTTTAACAAATTAATGTTGTCCTGAATTTATAATGTTGGAGGAATAGGAAGGTGCTAAAGGGACTGTAACTTGCCACTATGAGAGTGCCTGGTGCAGGGAACAAGCAGGGTTATATGTAGCACTGCTGGACAACCTCCCACCATGCCATGGATACTGGAGGATCATTCACTCCATGAACTCCATTGGTGCTTGCATTAGGGAGCAGAACTGCAGCAAATATGACTGTTTGTACTCAGGACTGGGGAGTGCAAGGGAACTCAAAAATTTCAGCATCAAGAGAATGGTTTTCCAGCATCTGTTTATATGCTTTCATAATAAACTGCTTTATCATATGATTTAACTTTCCCCTTATTTTTAGTGGAATGTCAGAGCCAGTGTTAAAACAAGCACTTCAAGCAACAGATTGTGGACTTCTGGGTCTGACCCCCTAAGTGATTTCTATCTTCATGTTAGTGTGAATCTGCTGTTCTGCCCAGGGTGTTTTCATGCAGGCTTTTGACTTGAGGTTAGTCTTCAGAGAGGGATAGGGAATGGTAAACTAATGGATGTGTTGCACATACAAAGATACCCACAGAGCAGTGTTAAACCACTTGCTCCTTTGTAAGCAAAAGCCCACGCATACTCTGAAATACCACAGGAATTCTGCTTCTGGTTTGAGATAGAGAAGTGAGACAGGAAGTAGGAAAGATACAGGGCTGAAGAAGTAGCGGGAGATATAGGAGAAGGTAGTAGGAAGCTGTAGGGACGTGTAGTGGGGGCTGCAGGAGACAAACAGGCACAGGTGAAGATGTGGAGTAAGAGGATGAGGAACGAGCAGCAGGGCTGCTGTTCTGCCAAAGGAATGTGGCTGTAGTGAGAAACTGGGAAATCTGTGTGCAGGATTGGAAACCTGCTCAGAGGATGTGAGAAATACTGTAGACTGGTGGCAGAGGGGATGCAGCTAAAGACACAGAGCAGGGTTTAACAGAAGCTATGGGTGGGGTCACAGTCAGGAGGAAGGATGGAGAAACACTGATCTTAAGGAACTGCTTAGCCACTTGACTCTGATCCCACATTAGTCCCCTGGTAATTGAATTAGAATATTATTGTAATGAAAATAACACTTATAATATGTAATGCAAATAACTGAAAGCAGCAGCCTGGTGTTTGCATAAGAGTGTTGGCTATATTATACTGCAACTGAAACATCTGTCATAGAAATGTAACATCTCCTGTACTTTGTAGTTTTCCACACAGAATAATTTTCAAGAGGCATTAGTTGTATTTCACATGAGTGTGTCTGGCTGGGTGGTATCTGCTAACATAAACCTGCCCTCATGCACCCTGTCATGGAATTATCTCTTAGAAAATGAGAATATCCACCGCAGCATAGAGGGTGGAGCTGGCAGGACTGGGCACTTTTAGGACGTCACTTGTCACCACAGGTGCCCCCATTCAGGAGACACACCCAGTGTTGGGAATGGAAAAGCTGATGCCGGTATACAAAGCAGCGGGTTGATATCATCTGAGCAGGAAACCAGGAAAGCTGTTCTATTTAATCACTCAAATCATTTCCAAACCCTCTCAGACTGGGTGTGGGGTGTGCGAATATTTATTATGAGCATGTGCCACAATCCTCAAAATAACTTCTTTGAAAAAACCTGGTGCTAACACACAACAAACCTTCTGATTTCTGTTAAGGACGGTTACAAAGAGCCTGTCAGTGGGTAGCTGTGGTGCACACCAGCAGTGTGCTTGGATTGAAAATGTGCTGTGGAGCTAGCGGCACATCTTGGCTAACTAGAGGTGAAGACACACAGGCATGCTGGTTCTCAAAGCTCATCAGCACCAAGCACAGCCCAGCTGTTGTGTCCCAATTCAGAACACATGCTGCAGTGAAATTGGACTCATCGCATTTGCAAGGTGTTGCTGGAGGTGAACGTGATGGTGGCTGGGGCAGCCTGGACATGAGATGCTATGGGAAGGGAAAATTCCTTCTAAAAATCTGCCAGTCAGGAAGAGGGGGACTGGTGATATCTTGTCTCCACTGCAGCTGATGGCAAAAGTCCTGCTGTCATCAAAGGGGTCAGGATTTCACCCTCCGTGTACATCCTGTTGACACTGGGGGCCAGACTCTTAAAGAACACTGAATTGTCTGACTGTTGGTATCTAACTTGAATTCAGTTACCTTCTGTCTTTAATTCCCTTCAATATTTCTTGACTGTACTCGGCTATTGGTTGCAATAGATAAACTAACCTTGAACACAATGAAAATTTTACTGGAGACTGAAGAGAAGCAAGGACTCCACACAAGCTTCTTTTCCAGCTACGTATCACATTTCTGAGATTAATCTAGAGGCTAAAGGCCATCAGTTTTAATTAGTTTGACTGCAAGGTCTTGGTGTGATATGAACAAATTATAATGTTTTCAGGTTTGGTGAGAGAAACCTCATAATTGAAGATGTGTGAATTTGAATGACTAATATATAACATAGGCCCGCAAGGCCATCTAGAGATGTTTGGAAAGCAAATTTCTAGTTGATAGGATATGCTGTCATTTTAAAAGTATTTTTCATTCCAAACCTAAGCGAAGGATTTACATTTTTCCGTAGGAATGTTCTGTAATATTTTGAATCCCTGAACTTTTTCACTTTGGTGATGTAAAAATTATAAAAACTCCACAATTCATGTCTATATTTAGTGTAATGTTAAAACTTCTGCAACCTATTTTGAAACAAAACACAAAACAAAATGTTTAATAAAAGAGAAATGGAATATCTCATTATCCACTAACAGATGTTATGAAAATAGCTTCATTTTAGAGAAACATGTATTTTGAAGGAAAACTATTCCACTGAAAAGTTTTCAATCACCTCCAGTTATAACAAAGCAATTGTATATGAATTTGGGCCAATGAAAATACAGAAGCAGTATAGCAAGGCAGTAACAAGAGCAATGAAGAGGAAGCACTGCATAAGGAATGTAAACAGATTTCTGCAAAGAGAGTTCAGTGCCTGGAGAAGAAAAAAGGCAATCACCAGAGGACCTTTAAAGATGGAAGCCCCCTACAAGACAAGATAGGTTGCACTTGCTTTTTGTAGTCTGGGTTTTTTCAGTCCCAAGTATCTTGACCCAACCAGAGGGATTTCAGTGACTGCAAGATGGTTTGGGCTATGATGAGGAGCTACTGCAAAGCATGGCAGACCTCACTCTCCCCATCTGCCTGAGCTGCCTTTCAGAGAAAATCAGCATAAGCCAGGCTTGCCCTTCAGTACGTGGCTAGGATGCTGCCAACCTGTGTACCTACTAAGGCATTCAGTGAGAGCTCTGCATTTGCCAGTCCTACAGCACTGGGCTTCTGTTATCTTTCTACATGGATTATAAATACAAGTATGAATGGGTACACACCAAGCAAATATAAAGACAGATTTTCACAGCAATACGTTCTCAAAGCAGGACTAAATGTCATAGGAGGAAACCATGGGCTAGCTCACTTACTTGGCAAAATTGTTTTATAGCGGTTTTTAGTTCCATGACTCGGGATGTCAATTTCTTTAGGATCCACAAAATTCATCGGTATTTCCTATAAAAAATAAATTAAATCAGACTGATGTTTCCAAAGGAGCCATGCAGGAAATTATCAACAGAAGGCCATCTGCTGTTGCACAACTGTCTCCTAACATCAAAGTTATTAAGAAAAAAGTGGTTCCCACCTCAAGCCTGTCAACACCCTTCCTTTAATAAACACAGGGAGTTGCATATTTAAGGGGTGACTTCCAAGGAACACTTCTGATGAATTATTAAAAAAAAAGTTTTTATGGGATTAGGACCAAGGTTAAAATGCACTATAGTTCCAGAAAAGTGGAGTTCAAAAGTACAGTAATGTGGCAAAAAAGAGCAATACTTTACATAATTGGGGGAGCTCGTCAAAAAATAATTAAATATTAATATATGGTAAACTTTTAAAAAATTTTGTGCTAAGCCCTTAACAATGAAATTCAAAGACGTCACTTGCTTTTTATTTAAACTACTAGAATAAAGTGCCTTAGTCTTTTGCATTCAGACTCAAAAGTAATAAAAATCTGAAGCTATTTATTTTGCTTCTCATTTTCATCTTTCAGTGACTGATTTACATTGCAGACATGCAGGTAACTAATATGACAGTTTCCTTTAAGTTTCAAAAATACACAAATTATAAACTCCTCATAAACTTAAAATTACTATTTTTCAAACTGTTTATCAGCATGAAAAGTAAAAATCCGCAAAATTTGCATTGAACAAAATGTTTAACTTGGTCTAAGGGAGAGTAAGAACAATTTTGATTTTGAGGTCCTGAAACAATGTTTCTACAGTTGAATAAAACCAACCCTTTTAAAATGTCAGGATGAAACATGCAGGGGTTGTTTTTTTTGTTTCATGATTGTGGGGGATGTTTTACCAACTAAAATAATCTGGCAAAATCACATTAAAAATGCTTCAGGTTACTCAAATCTTCATTTTTATGCTGACGTTTTTTGGCCACCGTTATTTAAATTGTCTTAGAGTAAGCTGGAATTTGATCTTCAGTAAATTAATACTTCTACTTAAAAGAACAGTCATAACTAGAGACTTGGAAACATTATGCTAGCCTGGGACATTTAGCCTAAGAGACAGTGGCATATTATGTAATTGCCTCTTAGAGACACATAGGAACATGAGGAGGATGTGTTGGCTTGCATCACTGGAAAATTTACTTAAGGATTTTCCTCCAAAATGAGTTGGTTTCTACTCTAGAGGTGCAGGCCTACCTAGTACTTTGGTACAGAACAGATGCATGATCCCTGTCCTTCAGACACAAGCTCTGGTCCTGCCCAGCAAGACCGACCTCTGCAGGGTTTCTTTTTAAAGGAACAGAGATGAGGCCTCTAACAGCTTGTCAAGCATGCACCCAACAGCAGATTTTTACATGGGTTCACCAAACAGGGGAAGCTACCCTCCCACTTTACTGCTTGAAGAGATGGCAAAGTTAAGTAAAATTTAGATGGTTCATATTGAACTGCTGTGATTCATCTCCACTTCCCAACTTGGCTTCTGAACATCTTACTATGTGAGGCTGCATCTGTGTTGGTTTTTATTTTTCTACCTTCTCTGCCTTACGCCCATGCATTTCATGGACCTTCTTTATTCTTCCCCTCTCCCTCACTCAGTTTCTTCCTTGATCTTTTCTTAGTCTTCAGATGGCTCCTCAAAATAATGACCTGCTGTGTCAGGCCAGCCAAAGTGTTGCTGCTAAGACATACCTTCCTTGCAGGTACTTCACCCAAACAGATTTGCTGTACTGCCATCCATATGATGGCTGTCCTAAGTTCAGGATCTTCTCACTTCATTCTTGCATAAACCTCATCCCCACTACCTCAGGCCAAACCATCTCACCTCTATCCTGAGTCTAATCCTGCTTCCTCATCCACAAAACTACAAAATGAGCTCCCATACCCTCCTCATATTCACCTCTGACTTCTACCACTTCCTTCCCAATGGTGACCTCTGTCTGAGACTCTTACCCTTGGCCCTTGGAACCAAATTGTTCCAACTGGCTGACCTAGGGCTTCCCTAGCTCAGTTCTGGCTTAGTACAAACACCACCAGTACATGGCCTCTGAAAGGTTTCTGTGCTAAATTATGCACCAAGTGAGAGAGAGCAAGACACTAAGCTTGTGCTTAATGGGATCTCTGTCTGTCATCTACAGAGACTGGAAAAAGATGTGTGAGGAAGAGTCCTCTGCCTGCCCAAGTGATGGTGGTCGGTGAGGGTCTTCCAGATGCCTGGCTGTCTCCTTTACTATGCCTGCTGAAATTTTTAAATAGTTCATCATTTGGCGAGTTACTGACAGATGCAAAAATGCCACCAAGTTGAAAACAGAAACACATTTCTTTGGGCCAACTGGGACCATTAATAACATTAATCACTTACATCCTGTAAACACTTTCTAATCAGTGGTCTCCTCCCAGTAGTAAGTACTTGTGAGTCCAAGGGCACAGACAGAAATCTGACAATACACCGTGGATCACAGCCACAGACAAGTCACTTATTCTGAAACTGGCTGTGAGAAAAAAGAGATTATTCTGGGAAAAAAAAGATCAGGATAATATGGCGATAACATTCCTGCTAACAGAGGAGCAAATAAGCCCAGCAGACTGTAAATAGCAGGAACATGTGCAAACTAGTATACAAACTCTGAAGCTGTATAGGCAATATATATATAATTGCTTTATTAAACAAATATATTTAATTAAATAATTGCAAATAATGCATAAACTGCACACATTCCCGTGCTCAGTCACTTGCATGCAATTATAGATGCATATGCATATTGTTCATGGGCTGGTTTCCCTCTCTGAGTGATAACTTCTAATAGCAGCTATTCTGGCTCACATTATGTTTTAAATGCTATTCATACACTTGAAGAGGTATGATTTGGCTCTCTGAAAGCATTCAAGAAAATGTGGCAAAATTTAGGAAAATTCAGGCAGGTAGTCATTATACTCATCCCTCCATTTTTATGAGGACCTAATTTTATAGATTTAATGATCAGGTACTTTCCCATGCAGGAGTATATTTCTTGACATCTGGGTATTTTGGGAATGAATTTTGTCTCCTGTCACCAACTTCAGATATTCTGTCCTTTGAAGAGTAGCAACTCAGGCTACTAAAGAAAACATACATGCTTGGCAAATTATGTTTCCTCCTCCTTGCAAAACAGGTATAGTCTCCCAACCAATTAAGTAATGTCTCCTTAATTGTTAATGNAAACAGGTATAGTCTCCCAACCAAATATACCCTTTAATTAAGTAATGTCTCTTTAATTGTTAATTAAAAAAAATTGAAGAACTAAAAATAACCTGAAACTGCTCATGTTTTAATTTTCCCCAGAAAACTTTGAACATTTCTCCACTTTTTTCACATTTGGAAGTTTTTCATGAGAGCTAATAATTCTAGTCTCCAGAAGACTGGCTTACTGTATTTCTTTAGCTAGTTAAAATGAGCTGTGTGAGCAGAATGGCTGTGGGTTATATACTGCGTTCTTTGCATGCCTCAAGTTCCTACTTGAGCTATTATCTGTAGCAAGGAACATAGTAAACAAATACTGTTCAACAGCTTCATCTTAAAACACATTTTTAAAAATGGTTTAAAAACAGAATAGACAAGTCATGACCTTTTCAATAAAATTCTGTGGAAACACTGAATAGCCAAAGCCATATTGTGCCCCCACGAGGGACAAATAAAATGTGACTCTGTCTCCCCAAAGCTGTGCACAACTGCTGTGTGAGATGATTTGGGTAAGCAGGATTCTATGAGGTGCCAATTTGTCTGTACAAACTGTCTCCTAACATGGGGGGCTTAAGCATGATGAAGTTATTTCTTCTGACTTTCCTGCCTAAGCAGCAGAAAGGCAGAGAACCTATGGCATAACTGGTGATAAAAGTATGTTGGATGATTGTTATTTTTGCTGTGTACACTGTCCATCCACGTTTTGGTAGCAGAACTGAGGGATTTACTTTTCTTAAGCAAATGACTTTTTACTATAAACTTTGGATTTTAGAGGTAATTGAAAGGGGTGCTCCATAGGATGCACTTATTCATAATGAAAAGCTATTTTTAGAGTAAGATGGCAGTCATCATCTATTGATTCATATGCACAAATTGGAAACAAAATGAAACCTAAGGGGTCACATGCTCTGGCATGTTTAATTTTAATTCCTTTGAGTTTCTCTGATTTAGATATCAGATTTCTAGACATAGAGTTCTCTGGATCAATTCTGGAACCCTTCTGAAAAACTGCTACCTCTGGGCCTCTGATTCCTCAGCTGCTGAAGCACAACTGCGACATTACAACTCTCCAGTTAATACATCAGTAAGTGCGTATTGGACTCCTTTAGGATTCCTGGGTGACTACTAGCTTACTTTTATTAATTTTATTGATTTGTTTTAGAATCCCTTCCACTAATGCTTCAATATCAGACTGAACCTCTAGTGATCTGCTGGAACCTATCCCTTGCCACAGATGTAGGAAATTTCCTAAGTTCTTCTACGGTCGATGCAGATGCAAATAATGGAGTCACTTCTCACCTACCCATTCAGCTTCCCCAAATCACTTTTCTACCATTTTGATCATCAATTGATCCTTGTAATCTTTAGTAAGCATCATGCTTCTGATCTGTTTAAACACGAAGTTACAATTTTTTTAAATTCAAAACCTTTTTTGCCCTGCCTTACTTAGCTTTCACATTCAAGTGGCATCAGGTTATGCTCTTCTGTATTTCCCTTGTAAAAAGTGTCTCCTTTTTTCTGACAGCTTCTTTAATTTGAGTGTTTTGCAATACCAGACTTTTTCAGGTCTTCTTAAAGTAACGTGTTGTAATATGTTTTTCCTGACTGAGTTTTTCTGCTCTGACTTTTTTCCACCTGGCCACTTTCTTCATTTTAGATTCTTACCCTTTTTACTAATAAATACACTTGTAAAACACCTCAGGGTTTTTTGTGTTGAGTATATTAGGCTGCTGTATGGCATGCTTGTTAATGATATTCTGGACCTTGGGAAAAAGTCCCTTTTGGACAGGGACTGTGGGTGTCCCTATCTGCTCCAAAAAATGGTGACTAAAAATTTAGTGCTCAAATTGCAAACCTACATGGTGTTTACATGGGAATAAACAAAATCTCCAATCATCACTGTGTTTTCATCACAGCCTTTATGATCTCTTCAAAACTGTCACAGTGTTACAGTTCTGACTGTTTCACTGTAACTCTATTATAATACTTAGCCCATCTATGATGTGACTTCAAACCAAGAGGAATCTGTATTATCCATGGATATAACTGACTGACTTATCTGTCTTCAGTGCGCAAACATAAAACACCACCTTGAAACTATCTAATCTGCCCTTTGGAAATGATTTGTACCTTGACATTGAAGTGTTGCCCGATTATTTTTTTCCCCACAGTTTCTGTTGTGCCGTTTATGTCAAAAATCCTCATTAAACTCACCATGAATTCTGTTTGAAGTAAATGGGAACATGCAACTGCGTCTCGAAGCTGCTGCCGTGTCAGGACGCGGCCAGCTGACTGCAGGTATTCCATTGCTACTTTTTCTCGTGGGGTTGGCACAGTGACGAAAGGTTCAACACTTCCCAAGCTGCTCATATCCAAAGTCAGTGAGACATTGGATCCTCGTCTGCATTAGAAAATAATACAAATGGTTATACGAGATCTGTGTTACTGTAAGTCCCATACTCATGGATGCTGAGTTATTTATGCACCCTTTCTCTATAGTCACTGATGGATTTGGGCATGCAAAGACTGAAAGACTACTTTCACTGGTACCACCGAGCAGACAGAAAACCAAGCACATCCTACTTCTTCAATCTAACAATCAGTGCTGTAAAAACGTGTGCTGGGGGTGGCTATTTGAATTATTCTTAGAAGCAGAAACAGCTCCGTGTATGCTACTTTATTGTTATGAATGTCAAATACGAAAGTGGTATCTTGGTAAGGAAGAAATATTTCACAGAAAAAACCACAGGGGATATATTTCTAGCTGATACACATAACAATGTGAAATAAATTCACGGTTATGTCAGGTGCATGTTTAAAAATTTACTGAAATTTACTGAAATTAAATATACATAATGGAGCAGGAAAATTTGATTAAAACAGCAGAAATAAGTGAAAGGCAGTGTAAACATTGTGACTACCAAGACAGTAGACAATGTCTCATGTTAGGGATAGGCAATAAACCACAATAAATTATCTGTGTCTGAGGAGAAGGAATGGTCATAGACTTCAAAGGGGCTATTTGGAAATGCCAAATGTCTCTTGCAGGACTATAAAATTCATAACATTTCCATTTCTACAGGAAAAAAAGTTGGATTCAGTAACAACTTTGAGCCATAGACCACACTTGTATGGGACTTGGTATAAACCCTATTCTTTTTGGGGGTTTCTCAAAACAACACTTAAGGAAACTAGCTTTCTTTGTATTTTCAACCCATCAATCAAATACTATCTACTCGACCCTTAACTTCAGGCATATTGATTGCAAAAAATCCATGGTCAGCAAATTGTGATGACTAAACACAAATTTATAGGCATTTATCAAAGTTTTTGGGTTTACTAAGCAGCAATCAGTCCTATAAGACTGACAGATTCAGCTCGCTGAGCTCGACTACAAATGCCCAGCTCCGTTAACATTTACCAAGCAGCTATGCACGTACAGAGATATGAGGACACCAGTTTGATTCCTACCTCTGCACATTATTCTTTCTCCACTAAGGTGTGCTTACAAGAAGTTCTTTGAACTCTTAGTTACTCTATCATGCTTGGATATACACAAACATAAGATTGTCTCAAGTCTCTCCTAGTAGTCATCCTGCCAGATCGGTATACAACTCTACGCCTTGCCCATTTGTAAAATCCCATATGCCAATGATTAACCATTCACTGGATAACCTATTATCCAGTGATTCCAATTTTTCTGCTGAAACTCTGCTTGGTTCTGTGCATTTCTCTTCTGCAGGACAACTGCTGGGAGAGTGTGACTGGACACCTCTCTGAACACTGGATGTTAAGATACAACTGTCCCTTTTACAGAAATAGCACATATTATTATAAATATAATACAGACACCATCTGACAGTATCTGTGAGGCAAGTGCTACTAATGTTGGGGGAATGCTTTCCTCTATAGAATCATGGAATCATTAAGGTTGGAGAAGACCTCCGAGACCACTGAGTCGAACCTTTGATTGAGCACCACCATGCCAACTAAACCACAGCATTAAGTGCCATGTCCAATTGTTTCTTGAATACTTACAGGGATGGTGACTCTACCACCTCCCTGGAAAGCCCGTTCCAATTCTTGACAACCCTTTCAGTGAAACAATTCCACCCTGAATCTCCCCTGGTGCAGCTTGAAACCGTTTCCCCTTGTCTGTTGCTGATGGCTTGGGAGAAGAGGTTACCCCCTCTCAGGTCCTTGTAGAGAGCAATAAGGTCTCCTCTGAGTCTCCTTTTCTCCATGCTAAAGATCCCCAGGTCCCTCATCAGCCTTTCAAAGGACTTGTGCTCCTTCCCCAGCTCCATTGCCCTTCTCTGGACATGCTCCAGCACCTCAATGTCCTTCTTGTAGTGAGGGGCCCAGAACTGGACACAGGACTTGAGGTGTGGCCTTACCAGTGCTGAGTGAAGGAAGACAGTCACTGCCCTGATCCTGCTGACCACATTATTCCTGACACAGACCAGGATGCCATTGGCCTTCTTGGCCAGCTGGGCACATGCTGGATCATGTTCAGCTCCTGTTGACTAGCACCTCCATGTCCTTTCCCACTGGGCAGATTCCTAGCCACTCTGCCCCAGCCTGCGGAGCTGCATGGGGTTTTTGTGACCCAAGGGCAGGACCTGGCATTTCACCTCACTGAACCTCATACACGTCAGCAGATGCTTGAGTAATTTGATTTTAAATTAAGCTATTTCTATCATGTCAGTCTACATTAATAGATTTTACTCCAGTCACTCACCTGTCACTTAGCAAAGCACAAAGCAATAATGTCCAAGAGACAAGACCAGCTGGTGGAATAGGTGAATCTCACATTGTGTCATTTTGTTCACAAGCCTATTTCAGCTTAGGTGATGGGTGGGTGGCAGCAAGAGCTTTGCTGCCCAGGCCTGCAGATGGTAACAGTGAGTCAGCAGTGGGTGTCTGGCTGCCTCCAGGGGTAGATGGGGACAATTTCTGTTGGCGCAGGGAAGTGGGTGGAGTATGATTCTGCTAATTGTGCTAGAAGGCAGGCAGAAACAAAGCAGCATCCTGAGCAAAAAATGATGGGTAAGTGGTACGTGCACAGACTACCTGTGCCTTGTGGCACAGCCTGCATGGTACCAGAGCCCCAGTCAGCAGTACCAGCACTCACACCCAAATCCAGAGCTGTGATAGTCTGGGAAGTGGGCACACCATGGTGGCTGCTCTCAGCTGGACCCTGCAGGAGGGTGCTGGCTCATATGCCCATCCCATTTCCCTGGGGATTGCCCCAGACGGTGGTGGGAAATCAGTTCCCAGCTCCACACCACTTCTCAAGGAAAACATCCTGTTAGCGTCTGTCACAAAACCCTCCACACAAGCACCTCTTCTGACCATGACTAGCAATTTATTCCACGGAAAAAGGCAGTCCCTCAAACAGGTGGCTCTGAGTGCATATATTGCAAATCCAATCTTTTGAATACAATCCAGAAATCCGCAGAAGAGCTGTGCAATGAATCCCTCCAAATCTGTTTAGGCTTCCTTTGGTTGAGAAATGGGTAGCAATTTAGATTCAGACATACTTTGGGATTTCCTAATATAGAGGATAAGTATTCCCATTGTCCAGTAACAAAGTACAGTGAAAATGTTAATATTTTCTTTGGCTTTTACATTGTTATAACTGACAGTCTTGGCAACAAGGCGATTTCCTTTCTAACAACAACAAAAAATATACCTGGTCTAATTATAACTGTGAGTTTACAGCTTTTACCATTTATGGGGATTATTGATGAACACAGGTCCCGAGGATCTTACTCTGGAAAGAAGAACCAATTCTTAGGTGCATATTTAATGCCTTAAAAGGTACACATCAAATAAAATCTGAATATAAAGCAATCTTCTTAAAGTTCATAAGAGAACAAACAGTAGATCACAGTCCTAGAGGTAATTCTTCCATAAATATAGGTATCTCAAAGAACCCTTTTGAAGAATTATTCTTCCATTAATAAAATTCTTTAAATAATGTTTACATACATTAGAAATGCTATAACCAATATTAGCATTGATCACACAGACTTCTTTATTGCATTCTTTATGCTGAGGACCAGGGCTGAAAACAAAACAATTTGCATTGTCTTGAAAGATGAGGGAGGGTCTGAACCATCATGAGTTTGTATGTTCTAATAGAAGATGCTTATAGTCTCAGGTCCTCCTCTAGGCTTTGGATTCCCAATGTTCCTCTAATAGTTAAATTCTTCACTCTCTGTTAAAGAATAGAAAGCAAGAATTCTCTTCTCTTTTACTCCCTGGATGGAAAGAGGTTACCTATTGAGCTCACCTTTTTCCACCTTACTAGGAGGGACTGCACAAGGCTGGCAACAAGGACGTACCACCTAAAACAAAGCCCATTTTTGGTAATTATTGCTTGCCTACATTAAGTTTTGAATAGGGAAATCACAATCAGACCAGTGACACTTCAAGTCAGACAGCTCATTTTACTTGGAGATAAATTTTTTATATATATATATATGTATGTATGTATGTATGTGTGTGTGTATCTCCTGACTGGTATATTGCCACTTCAAATTAGAGTAAGGGACCCATACACATGGATTTTCCCTTATTTCTAGTGGCCAATCTATTTTTTCCCCTTTTAAATAACTTTATATTCTTCATGTTCCCCATGTGAATAGTCTGGGCCAAATAAGAAGATTTTGTTATGATACACCTGCCACAGCATCCTCTCGAGGCTGTGTCTTGATGGGGAAGAGTAGCATGTGAGGAATCTGAGGAATTGTAAACATTCGTGACAACATTATATTAAAATTGTCAGGAGACTAACTCTTCCGAAGTGCTACCAGCTGGGACAGCCACCTCATCACTGGGTATGTGAATAAGTGCAATCAGGAAACCACTTGTGTCTGTGTATTGTCTGGAATCCCAGAGCGGGGGGGGTCTTACTACGTACTCACAGATCTCTTTTCAGTTGGATAATAGGAACAAGTCCACTGATGAGAATTCACCAGAGTATTTTAAATAATACATTTATAGAAGCAGACTTTATTACAAGGCATGATAAAAAAATTTAAAAGAAATTTTTGTTTGAAAATTCTTGAAAGGAAGCTCCACCTGTCCACTTTGGAGGGCCACCAGGTTACTAAAGCCCTATTAAACATTAGCGAGGTCATTTCCAGGTATTCTCTGACCCTAAAATTAAGCCATAGATGTTGATTATGAAAATCCAATTGCCCTACACGTTTTCCCAGTTGTTTATTTGAGCTGAATAATTTCTTTAAATACACATTCGCATGTTTATTCAGCACTCCTGAAAACTGCAACACGCAGATTCCTGAGCCTCGGCCTCTCATGCTCTCTCTAGTGGTTCTGGAAGCAGCGGTGGTGGCTGCTGCCCTCTAGGAGTCATTGCCCTCTGACCGAACTACGGACATGGGAGGTGCTTCCTCCGGTGCCATGGTTCCTCCATCCCCCGGCCGAGCTGCCGTGCAGCCCAGGAGGAGCTGGGTCAGGCGTGTGGGTGAAGAAAGCCATCAGCTGGCACGAAGAGTGCCGCTGGGTGCAGTTGCTGCGGGGAGAGTTTGCTTTGGGTCCTCCAATCCTGCCTGTACCATGGAACATTCCACAGGGCTACTCTCCCTGGGTTTTACTGAAGGGAAAACCACAATTCCCCCGTGCCTTTTGTGGCTCTGGTGCTCACAAGGGTCCTGAGTCTCTCACCTTGCGGGTCCATCGCATCAGCAAACGCACTGAGTGCAGGTGGGGTTTGCTCTGCTGGAGGTGCACTGGGAAAGCACAACTAGGCACATGCTCTCCAGCACTTACTCCCTTACTGCTGCCAGACTACACCTGCATATCCAGTTTTATATTTCAGTAGAGAAATTAAAAGGAAAAAAAAAAAGTATATTTGGAAAAAAGAAAAATGGAAAAAATACAGTTCTTGGCTTTCTTTCTGCTTTTAGCAAAATAGCTAAGAGAAAACATGGTCATGTAGATGAACTAATGTGATATGTAAAACTCCAGTGAAGTGAGAAAACTACAGTAAACTAGAAAAGGATTTACTATTGTTATTAATCCTCTGTACCAACAGAAAATAAATAAAAATAGGAAACTGACTTCATCAAGAAAAATCAGCATTGAAAAAAGGAAAAGTAGAAAAGTAGAACAGAGAGGTTAAAATAATCTTTTCAAATGACTGAAGATATTGCTCTTTTCTTCCTGCCTTGGGCAAATACTAATATGGATCATCTAATAAACAACTGAGACATAGCATCACAAATGAAGATTTATAATATCCATTAAAGACAATCATGAGAAGGTTAAGAGATGAATCTCATTTGAAGGAATAATATAAGTTTTAAAGTAACATTCACAGTACTATTAAATAGTTGCTTCTAGTGCATAAGGACAATTTCTATATTTTTCCAAAATCCACATATATGATTCTTATTCTGTACTTGCAAGCCTGAAATATATATCCACCATGTGCTGCTGATATTACTGGATATCTTGTGAAAGTAGGGCTGAATGAGAGTATAGTTACATTAATGGGTGTGGTAATCTCTTCATTTTCTTCAAGCATCAGCATACTATCTCAAACAAGTCTTCTAAGGATACAATAAAAATCCATTATTGACCATCCCAATTTGAAATATGAAGATTCATTTTTCTTACATCTACATTATTTCCTTGGAAAAGCAGAGCTCATAAGTTTCAATTTTCTGTTGTGCTGCAGCACATATTAAAGAATATTCTGATAGAAAACCCCATGAGTTCTGATAATATACAAGACCCATTAATGCAATTATCCTCCTATTTACTGTTCCTTTCCACAAAGGTTAATCAATATCATCAGTATTAGTTTGAGAAAATAATGAATTAAAAATCTTTAGGTAAGTATGTGAATGTCATCCTAACACATAAATATTTGCATGTAGTATTTATTGCACATACTGTACTTTTAATTTTTACACTCCCAGGTGCCCTATGAAGCACTGATATACAGATGCCATGCTTGGCATACCCACGATAAAAATTCAGCTTCCCAAATGCTCTCTGCTTTACCTGCTAACAATTCTGGGTTTCACTTGAACAAGAGCTGTGGCTTCTAGGAACCACTCCGACCTGAGGTTATCAACATTTTCAACAAACCAAACCTGTATCACACCCCAGACTAAAGTACTCAAAAATCAGAAGTTGAGATCGACCAACTAACAAGGTCAAACGAGAATTTACTTTGCATTATGACCAGTCTAAATTGATAGAACCTGATAGCTTGAAAGACCTATTCTGCTCAGCTCATGTCTGGTTATTTTGCAGCTACTTTATTATGCATGAAAATAAAAAATTCAGGACCTTAGTTCCACCTCCAGCACTTGGGTGTGCAGTAGGTCAAAACTTGACCATCCCCCCTCTCCTGCTATATGTCCCCCGACATACCAGTGCTACTTAAACCACCAGAAATTGCCTACTGACTTCTTACAATACATGGGAACAGTAAATCTCTCTTTTTCTATGGGTTCCTGGCCTCATTTCCAAAACCTTATTCCTCTCACAGATAAACATTCCTCTGGCTCTGATTCTTCCTCTCCACAGAGGAGATCCTGGACAGATTGGTATTAACCCAATTTCCCACAAACATACTTAACAATTAAATGGTTAATATCACTGATATTTATATTATTTCTACTCTGCCTTGCAGGTATCTGCACCTGAGACAAATCCTGAACTCATTGGTGTGAGCAGCCCCATCTCACCAAACCAAGGACCTCATTTACAGAGGCCAATCAGATACAACACTGAAGTTAATAGCTATCACCTGAAAGCCATAGATGGAATATATTTAAGCTCAGGACTCTGAGAAAGGCAATAATATGAAGTGTGCATCTTCTTGGGAAGAATATCTGCTATTTCTGTTCATGTTTTCTCTGTCACACAGCTCTTCTCACAGTATTCCAGTGTCGTATTTTTCTTTTTCTCTATTTGTCACTCTTAACACTTACGTTTTCTGACTCTGAGGAACGGGTCTTGAAATGAAGACAGTAAGCTGTGTACCTACTGAAAGCAGAAGAGGGATATAAGGCTGCTGTGAGGCAAGATTTCCAATCCTCTGTGGCCTCCCAGCTACAATAAATCTCCTGGCAGCATATTCCATGTCTCTCTGAGTCCACAGAAACAGATCTGGAGCTTCAGCTATGAAGTCTAAATAGCTTTTTTGAGAACTGGAGGAATTTTATGTTCTCTCCAGAGGGTCTGATCTTGTTCCCACAGCCATGAGCGAGAGAAGGCCAATACATCTAGAGCTAAATTGCAAACAATTCTCAGGATCTACTCACAGCTCAGCAGGTCAAAATGAGCTGAGGAAATGGTTTTGACAAGTACTTCTGGATTAAGTTTTAAGCAATCAGTATCTGGTTAGGACAGGAATGGCTCAATATCCTGTAGAGGAAAACAGCTGACATGAGTGTAGTTTCAACTTTCCCTCTTTTAATCAGGCTTTCTAATGTTCTGCCAATTCACTCCTGTTCTGCCCTCGATAAGGCAATGCTGTTCAGCTACGGGAACTGACTGTTCAAAAATGCAAAGCTTAAACAGCCTCCCATCTTTTCCTGTAGATTATTTCTATAATCAAGTTGCATTTTGTCACGCAAACTTACATCTTCAATAAAATTTGAATGGCAACATAAAGCTCTGTTTCTGCTCCATAGTCACATTTATGTGTCTGCAGCATGAGAGAAAATTGAGTTAAATGTTCAGAAGTAAAAAGAAATGAAGATGCTAATTTGTTGTGCTTATTTGAGCTGTTTATTCCAAGAGCTGAACAAATGTTTACCAATTTGTGGTTAATTTTCTTTAGATGGTAGGGCTTTAATTGAATGCAGTCTTATTTATTACTATTCTTATCTGCTTGCATTGCAGCATTGCTCTGTTTCATACGGGAGGCCTCATTGCACAAACTTACTAGATTACCTGTTCTCTCTCTGATTAATGCACGTGCTAATTTAAACCAAGCTACAACGAATATAAGCAAAAGGAGTTAAAAGAATAGGAAAAAGGAAAAGAGAATGGGGAGTAATAATAATTGAACCCTAGGGATGCACATATTAAATAAAGGCACAACTTAAGGAGCTCAGATAAAGCGTTTTTTTACCCTAATTTATTTAGGGTAAGCCAGAAAGGACTGGTAAAAAAACCTCACATATTTTGTCTGCTGTATATTTTGCTTAAAAAATAAGAAAAAAAGCAATTTGCAAAATACTTTTGTCATACTTGTATAAGTTTCCCCTCTATGCTTCCAGTTCATAAGTACCCCTGTGAGACCTTGGAGGAGCTCTAGCTATGTACCACCACTGCCAGCTTAGATCTCTTATCCAGGTGCAAAGCCAGGTTACTTTTCCCAGAACATGCAAGGCTCACTTCTTCACTGAGCACTACATCATGCCCAGAGGGTTCTTGTCTGCATTATACAGAGAACAGCCTATCTAGGAAAACTGATCTAATCCGAGGATGGAGAGGTCCAACACCACAGCAATAGCTTCAAGGAAGTGCTTTTTTAAGGCTACTTAACTGACATTTTCTGCTATTCAGTTGGTCTATAATTAAATAAATGAAAAATGGATCTTAGAGTTTTCATCTTTTAGATGAAAAAAGGTTGGTTTGGTTGTTTTTTTTTTGTAGGAGAAGCCTTATGTAAGTCAATTTAGTTTCACGTATTCCATAAGAATTAATTTCTTAAGCATAAATTCTATTTCCATCCTGCAACTGCTGCTCATTTAGGGAATATAATCTACAACCCTTACATCTAAACAAGCAAATATATAATCTATTTGCACATTAATGTCCTTCAATACTCTTTTGAGACTTTAACCAAAACCAGCTGACCTGGAAAAAGACATGGGCAGGAATATTCTTAATGTAAATGGGCAGTATCTTCAGACAGTATCAGTAGGAGAAATTTTTTTTTATTGTGACTTGAAGACTAATCAGTACAATGAGTTCTTTCCTGGTGAGTTCGCCATTTGGGAAAGACAGGAAGGAACATCTGGGAAAAGAGGCGTTTACTACACCCTGTCAACCTTAAGATAATAAAAAAGCACGTTCCTTGTTTATTTGACTTGGTCCTCATTATCTTTAAACTACTGCAAGTGTCACACGGAAGATTTCTAAGCAGACAAATGAATTGTTAGTGCACTTTGAAGAAATTACTGAACAGCAGCAGTTTCTGAGGAATGCAAAACCTCCAGACCCATCATGTTTCTCAACAGAGCTGCGACACCTATGGACGTTTCCAAAGGGAGCCGGCAGAACAGCTCCGCCCGGTCATACAGCGGACAAAGCACCTCAGGCTGCCTGTACAGACCCCAAATCCTTGTAGCACATCCACTTTTCCATTTCCAGGGTGACTAATGAGCCTAAGCTGTACAATGAATTGATGGGATTTAAGCTCTTAGAGACAGGACCCATATATGGGCTCTTTGATATGCCCTTTCTTTAGCTGCTTCTAAAGTCTCCAGACCTGACACCTAAGCTATATATATAAACCTTTCTCTTTCCAGCTATTTTGTTTCTTGATCCACTTTCACAGTCTGGCTTTCCAGCCTTGCTTTCTATGGGAAGGCTTGCTCAAACAAATTTATTAATGTGAAAAGTCCCTGCATTGCCTTTGAAAATAAGGTTTAGGAAATCCACTCAGGCTTGCAATTTGAAACAGAGTAATGTTTAAATGCTTTTAAGACAGCTGCAAATGTCTACATGCCAAGGTGTACTTTTATCTTGCACTTCAGAGGTTAGGTAGACCTTTAAAAGAGATATTGCCAAGCTGTGCAGTGCCATTTAGGGCTGAACAGCTGATGACAAACTGACAGGTAAGTGATCTGGAGCTCTTTTCTACAGAACTCAGCAGATCCCTTGAAGTCCATGGCCCTGGACTGCCTGCCTTCATCAGAGACATTCCTATAGGGGGCTGCACAGGCAGGGCTCCAGAACAGGGAAATGCATCTGTACCTGTGCCCAGAGATGAAGGCCAGAGCAAAGGCTTTCTGGTCTACTCTTTCCCATACACACCATCAATGAGTCCAAACAGAGTAAAAGTTTCGGAATGAAATAATAACAATTGCTTCAGATTCACAGTCCTCAATTGGCAAATTATTCATGGCATTTAGAAACTCAAAAAGCTTGATTTAAGTTTACTTCTATGAATTTGAATAAAGGAGGGAAAAGTGAGGATCCTGACAAAAGTAGTATTCCTCTAAATGCACACTGCACTATGAAATAAAGAGAAAGGAGAGAAGTCATATCTGAAAGATAAACTGAAATCACTCCCAACCTGACCTCCACCCCATCTATCTCAGCACAAACACTTCCAACACACAGGGCTTCATATGGCTAATGATGTAATATAGGTCAGGCTAACATACATTGAAGGCAGTAATGTAGAAATATGAACATAAATTTGGTGTACTCTGTAAAGCCAAAGGTTGATCAGTATCCTGTTTTCAATAGAAAGAGGAGGTTTAGGGAAAGAATGCAAGAACAAAGCAAGCAGGAATTACTGAGTACATAATTAATACTGTTACTTAGCTTTAGTATGTTCTCTATCTTCTGGCAATCAGTACTTTAGGAATGTCCTGAACCAAAGGGTGCTTTCCCATCTTTGTGCCTGATGTTTCCCTTCTGTAGTTTTTCCTCCAGACAGTGTTCTTAGCCCACCCTATGACCTCTGCACTGACCCCAGATGATGAGCTCTGTAGCTGGGAGCCAGGCAATAGTGAGCACCATACATGGGGACTAGAGGGTTATTTAAACCATCTACATTTGTGAAAATCCTTGTGATGAAGCAGAAAACATTTATTTTATTATAATCTTATCAGTAAATTTCAAATGCACTCTCTGTAGCTCCAGGATTAACTCAAGGATAAATTACAATACCAGCTTTCTGCTTTTCACAATGCTGCCTTCTTTTGCAAACCTATTCAGTATCGTGCTCTGTGGGCCAAACTCTCTTCCCAGATATGTCTATAAATCCACTGAGGCCAAACAAGCTAAACAGAGTCTGAAGCGAAACAAGCCCGTGCAAACTGCATTTTTTAACTGTTGTATACTTTTCCACCATTCTGATTGTTTTCCTTCTCTTCTTGTAAGACTGTGTTTTTAGATCCACTGTCAAACCCAGAGAAAGGAACTGAAAGCCTCTGGACTATGCAGCAGTCTCCCAGGGGAATTTTTTATGGCTCAGGAAGGATTCGAGACATTTCAAAAACAGGAGATGCCACTGTCAGGGGATGGTGGGAAGCAGAAGAGTCAGCCCTGGCAGAGGGGAAAACTCAGCTCCCTCCTGAGCTGAGCACCAGCCCCATCTCTCGCTGGCAGCAGTTTTCCAGGGAGCTGCCATTGGTCATCCTGGAGCACTGGGACTGAATTCCCTAGAGAAACATTGTACTTAACGACATTTTTCTGTGTGGGAATTATATACACTACTTCCCTTTCTGATGCCTATCGCATATTTGAGCGGTCATCTGAAGTTGCTGTGTTCTGTTTTGCTCCTGTTATCAAATCACAGTATTAACATAACAAGGACAATTATAGATACCATAAATTAATAACAATACTCTCTGTTTGTAAAGCATCAAAGTATATTCTTTGATAGAGAACATAAGGAAAATCCCTGTCCCAGAAAGAAATGTCACTGTTGTAGCTTCTTATAGACTCCCCTGGTTAGAGAAATGAATGGAGAGTTCAAAGCCAAGGTATTTCATGAAAATAGGCACTGATTTGCAATACCACATTGGATCACTTAACCAATTAATGTCCCACTTGTCTTACTATGAAAATCACAAAAAAGAGTTTCTGAAATGTCTTGGAAACTCAGCTAAGGTTCAAAGCCTAACCAAATGGGTGCATCAGCTTGGATGTGATGGTATGAAAGCAGACAAATAATTCCAGCAAGAGGCTGGCTGAAATGTGAGTGTCACATGGAATCAGCTCTGCCTCTGGGCAGTATTTCTTTGGCTGAGCCATTCTCATGGTATACTTTGGGCATCCTCATCTCTGCCATGATGCTATTGCTTCTCTGTTTCCTGAGGCGTGTCTGGTTGTCTGTGTGCATTTACTACCTTGTCTGATGTCTACAATGTAAGTCTCTTGGATAGAGGAACATTGCATTTTTGTGTACATACCGAGTCTTGCACAGAGGGATCCTGATCTGTGACCAAGGCTCTCAGGTGCTGAGAGAATGCTAAAGAGAATTTCCAGCAAGAGCTGGGAAATACTCCGGCCTACAGATTTGCATGCAGTATTCTTTGAGCCAAGCTGTAAGTGGAAACAGGAGACATTTCTGCTAGCTAACACTGTTAACCTTCTGTACATACTAGGTCTGACTATGCAAACGATCTCTGCTGAATATCCAGAACTGGATTTTTCAAAAAAGAAGTAGTATAATTAGTCAACTCTCATAATTTTGAAGAATTCTCCTAGCACTGCATAGAAATAAAATTAATTATGATTGCACTCAAAGAAGAGATTCATGGCCTGGACTGTTAGCTGATGGCTACAAGATAATCTGGATGTAAGCACTGCCCAGCACATGGCTTCTTGCAATTCAAAGATATACCTGGATATCTTACATGGCAGTTTTGGAGGCACTTTGATTTTTTCTTTTCTTTCTTTAATTGTTTTCTCTGCCTGTTCCTAACATTTTAAATTAAGGGGAACTGAACTTAGTTCAGCTTTAGACTGCCCTGTAAAAGAAATGTCATGAACAGAGATAAATGCATTCCGAAACAAGAGGAAAGGTGAATATTTTTGTTTTAACTTGAAGCATTAGTTTTTTTAAGACATTAAAGGGGATACTCAAGGAAACTTTTCTATACAAACCCCAAATGTGAAAAATCAGCCTTCTTTCTAAATATCAGAACTCTGCATATCTGATATTGATGCTTCCTTCTACATTGTTTGGCTGAAACCAGTACTTGTGGGTACTAGCCAAGGGCTCAGGAGATACTTCCTGCTTACAAACCAATCTCATAAAGAAGCTGGTGCCTTTGTCCCTTAGCACAGCACTTCCAACGTACCATTGTGAAAAGGTGATGTATTAGGTTGCAAATATCACAGATGGACACATCCTGCTAAGGGCTGAGACGAGATGCTCAGAGCATTCACGCCCAGCTAACGTGCATCTCCTCACTTTCCCAGATGTCCCACCCTGCTTGCACATTAGGACAGCTGGTGAAGCAGTCACAGAAACCATGCCTGGATGGTCAAGCACAGAAACAAATTAGAGGCAGAGAGGAGCTGAGGAAATCAGTCACTGGAAAGCTGCATCAGAGTTTAACTCTCTGATCCCCAAACAGCACTTAAAGACCTAAAACTGCTGCTGAAAAAGACACAGAGATCACTCACACAAGTCAAAATACTCATGTGCTCAGGGCAAAACCAGTCCCTGTAAATTCCAGGCTTAAGAAGCACTTAAATATTAACATGGGTATTTTCCCTTGTGTGACTTTTGAAAAGATCAGCTGGACAAATCACTGCAAACCCACCAAAACTGTCTAGCAGATGGCAGCCACTGATTAATTTGTCTTAACTTAAGCCAAAAAGGAAGAAAATGTGATGGGTGGAGCTGTAAAGACAAGCACAATCAACATCCGACCAAATAGGGTTTCCTGTCACCTTGGGAACGACACTGATTGGCACTGTGGTTTCCTGTGTACAGGCTAAAACCAGTAGCAACTGGAGTAACAAGAATAAACGCCAGATAAGAGACCTGGGAATACAATAAAGTTATTAGAAAATTCCTGACTAAACCCCAGAGGACAGTAAAGGCAAAACCAAGGGTAGGCATAGACTGCATATGCTAAACAGAGCATTCCCCTCTATGTGAGAGCACAGGGCCATGAAGCTGCATCAGAAGAATTTCTCTAAACAAGGGTAGCCTAATTTGCCTAAATTAACCACTCCCAAAAGTGAGAGTCATGTGCTTCGAAAAGCTTATTTCTTCTCAAGGGAAGAAAAAAGGGATGTGGGACAATTCAAAGCAGAGATGGAAATAGGAGTGGAAACCTACCATCTACCCACACTAATCTGAAGTAATTTTAAGATGTGCCATAGACACAGGGAAATGGAGTGTGGGAGTAAGTTTGGGCAATGGTACACAGTTACTTGCGTTTATTTATTTAGATTAAAACGCACACAGAGTTTTGCTTCAAAGACCTCTAAACACAACCAAAACAGTTTCTCAACCAGCCTGGAGTCAAATAGTTAAAATTTGGGTTTAGAGGGTCTTTGTTGGGCTGGTGACTGAGTTCACTTCCTCTCCAGAGAGAGGGGACAATTCACATTCCTGCCCTCTTCCTACACTACAGATAAGCAAAGATGTCTGTAATGGGTTGGACAGAACAGACATTCATGCAACTCAAAGATCTGGCACTTGCAGAAAGTTTTTAGAGTTACTGTGCACTCACAGAAATGTTCCACAAATGCAGGTTGGAGGCACAGCATTGTTCTCTCTCTAGTGATAAATCCACATGCCAACACAGACCTCTCGGGCATTGAGCAGGAGACCCTCGAAGCTGGATCCCATCTCATGTTCCCCATTACTTAGAGTAGCTTCTCCCACCTCAGTAGCCCAGGTTTACAGCCCTTGCCTTTACTCTTCACCTAGGCTGCAGGTGCCAGAAATCAGTGTGGCTTTCCAGCTAGCTGAGATGGCCTGAGAAGGAGGGAAGGCACAATGCAGGGCTTCAAGGAGACCCTGCACTGAGAAGACAATTACCTAAAAGGCCATAAGCAACTGCTTCAATCAGGACTGTTCCCCTTGTATGAGCAAAAAACAAAATCACAGTGCCAGGAAAACAATCCCAGGCACTGAATGACAGTACTACATATCAATCATTGCAGCCCTGGTTTGTTTTTAGCCTTGGACAAAAAGAGCACTCCAAAGCAATTTACAGTTTGGGAATGAGCACATGCACAAACCATTCCCAGGAGGCAGTGTGCATCCAGTCCCTGCTTCTCTGGAGGCAAGGAGAGCTTAGGAGTATGGACACAAACCCATCTCTGCTACACAGCCTTAGTGCTGTAAGTGTATCTGTGTATATCGAATTTATAAGTGGATGCCCCACCCCTGGAGGTGTTCATGGTCAGGTTGGATGGGGTTTTGAGCAACCTGACCAAGTGGAAGGTGACCCTGCCCTTGGCAGTGGGGCTGGAACTAGATCTTCTTCAAAGTCTCTTCCAACCCAAGCCATTTTATGATTCTATGATCTTACAGACCAGAATAGAATATTGGTGCCAAATGAGAGAAATGTACTTTTAGGTCCTTCAGAAAGTATGTGTGTGGGGGGTTGTAATTGTATTCTCTCACCCTTCTTAAATGATGTGAACAAATAGTAGCAAGTAGGACTTTTACTGCACCTCAGGTTAAGGTTCTCATTTTCACCACATCTCTTCAGATGGATGCAACATCCAGCCATCCTCAATCCAGTGGTTAGGAATATGTCTGGAGATTTATGTGCCATGCCCAAAGTGCTCTAAGGAGTTGGCACAAGAGACAGATCAGAGCACAAAAATTCCTCCCACCTCAAACTCGGTTTACTGGTCCCTGGTGCTTTGCAAATTCCTTCTGATAGGATATCACCATAAAACTATTCCACAGCTTGTACTCTTGTGTTGACACATAGCTTTGTTTCAAACAATTACACTGACATTTTCCTAAAACAATCCCTACGATTTAAATTAAGAATGCAGAAAGCATATTCAACGCCACACAATAGGGAAAATTTATCCTCCAAATCTATGAAAAGCTACTGTATTTTAGCCAGGAAATCCAAGGCCCCTTCCTGTAAATATATTAAGTTCCCATGTTTGTGCAATAAACTAAAAAATCTGGCATGTTTACAGTAGCCCAATTGCAAGGTACTACCCTCTGAGCGTTACTTGAAATTATTACTCACAATGGACAGTTTTGTAAAATGATAATGGATCAGCAACACTATAACTGTATTTGCAGCAACTGTGGTCTGTGATCTAAAAAACAGAAGAGAGACAGAGAGAATTGCTGGAAATTTTTCTCATCTGTTAGAGCAGAGATGTGCTTGAACAGTGATATCCTGAGGTGCAGCTGAGGTTATATTAATGAAGACAAGAGCACATAAGGTTCTTTACCCCAGCTCCAATGTTTCTTATGAGGTTTTATTCAGTATACTGTATTGTTAAGATAATGATTCATTTTAATGAATACTGCATTTCTAAAATAAGGAAAACAGGTACTGGAGTTAGTTTGTGTGGCATTTGTCATCCACAGTATTTATCATCCAAAATACAAGTGTACAGAAATTGCCTAAGAGGCTGAAGCTATAGTTTAATAATTTGTGTATGCAGAATGACTAATAAAATAGTTTTCAATATTAAGAGCAATTTTTTTCCATCTCCAAACCTGAAGCCCAAATTATACAAGATTTTCTTTGTAAAGGTGTAAAATACAAGATGTTTCTGAGGAAGGATGCTGAAGACAGAAAGAGAATAGTAATTGCTGTCATTATTTGTGTGTGAACCTTTTGCTAATACATTCCTAATAAAAAATTTACCTTTTGGCACTGAGTTCCAAACACTCCTATGGGTTATCTGAATCTATTTTTCAGATTATAAAGAAATATATTGCCTTTCTTTCCCACTAGAATATCTCTCTCATGTTACAAGGAAGTAGATAGAGATGAGCACTTAGCATTACAATGCACATTATATTAACTTTTATTTCATTATACTTACAGGGAGGTGTACTCACTGCATGTCTACTGAATAATTCTTAGAACTGGAGAAAGAATTCTGCTGCCAGTTTACAGGGATCTTCAGGATGGTAAGAGGAATCTCACTGGGTAGAGTCTATTAACTGTGGCATAGGATTTTTATAGTATTGCTCTGCTTTGTGGGGAAAAGTAACATCACACAGAGTTTTCACAGTCAGAGTTCAAGCCAAATTTCACTGATCTGTTAAGTTTGTACAGAGCAATAATTGATTGATTCAGGTGATTGTCTCTGTACTGTTCTCTATTCTGATGCCTACTGATTTTCCATGGAGGTTGCAGACTTGGTTGCACATTCTGTTGAATGATGCCCGTGAGAAGCCCTCTCCTCTCCAAGTTTTGCTCTTGCTGGCTCTTCCCTTTCACAGAGTATCTTCTATTTTCCTGTGTCACAGCTATGCCTCCATACCATTGCATAATTATTTTATTTCACATTTTAAAATGGTTTATTATTTCACTTATCTGCCAGCTTTTTGCTTTATTTGCCAAACTTTTTTTCTATTATCATCTTCACTCTCTTGTATATATTTGCAGAGAAAAAAATCAGCACCAGGCACATGTAAAATACTATCTGTTCTGAATAAGAGTCCTGTAAACGCCTGGAATCCTGATAGTGAACATGAAGAGCTCTTCCTTTTAGACAGAATATTTTCTGATGAATATGTAACGGACTAAGAAAACACAGAGCTGTGATTTTTCCCTCTGATTATTAAAATATAATGGCCAGTTTTAGGTGGCTAGAACAGAATATAAATGCTTAGAGGAAATTTTCCAAAGCACTGTTTGTTTTCAACACACAGTAGAGGAGACATTTTCCACATTTTTTTCCTTGCATGTATCTCTGCACAGTAACTAATTTGAACAAAACAACATATTGTCCACCAGTTAGTTGATATGCAGTTGTCTCAGTCACAAATAACACTGGAACTAAAACTCACAGCTGCACTGGCCACAGAAAATGTAAACCCAGTTGTAATACTGTGTTGGTGGGGTAACATTTATATTTATATCTACCATGATTGTGATTTAACAACTCACTGCTTGTACTAAGAATTTTCAATGCTTGATATGTCAGAATGAAATCTAAAATACCACATTCCACTTCACCAGATTCTGCTTTTGGCTGGGACCATTCATATCAAGATGAATTTTGGGCCAAGAAACGGAATAAAAGGAAACCTCATTCTGCTGAAGGAAGAAGTATATATTATTCATATAAACCTATAAAAACCTAAGTAGAAAAGTAAACACTGATGCAATATTCATAGGTGTACTTGTGGAAGAGAAAACAATTATTTACATCTGCAAGTCAGGAGTCAGCACTGTGATATCGTGACAGTTCATCACTGAAGACACCCACAGGAGAACAGTAGCTCTCCTGCTCCTTTGGTCAGTAACAGAACAGTGTGGGTTGCCAGTGGAGAAGGTCTTTGCTGCAAAGGAGCAGCAGTTGTGAACACATGAAAAGAGAGCAACTTCAAAGCATTCTGCACTGAATGATCCAGAGGATGCATGGAGGTTGTGAAGAAATAGCCCTTCACTTGCCTGCCTCAGCAATTGTAATAGAAAGGGGTCAGTGCCTCTTTGTTCTGACAGCCCTCTCACCTCCACACCTTCAGTCTCTGTTCTTGGCCACCACTGGTCCACCCCTTTCCAAACGACATGCTGCATGTGACCACACATCCCTGATCAGTATCTAGGAAAATCATAGAATCAGAGAATAGTTTGAGTTGGAAAAGACCCTTAAAAGTCCTCTAGTCCCACTCACTTTCCATGGATAAGGAAAGCTTCAATTAGAATAAGTTGTTAAGAGCCCCATTCAACCTGACCTGAAATGTTCAAAAACTTCTTCCTCATATCTAATCTAAATATAGCCTCCTTGAGTTTGAAGGCATTACCCCTTATCCTATTGCCACATGCCCTAAGAGAATGTTTGCCCTCTTTTTTTTTATAGGCCCCCTTCAAGTACCAAAAGGCTGCAATAAGGTCTCCCCAGAGCCTTCTTTCCTCCAGCCTGAACAACCCCAACTCTCCCAGCCTGTCCTCACAGGAGAGGTGCTCCAGCCATCTGATCATTTTCATGGCCTTCCTTGCTCTAACAGGTGAGCATCCTTCTCTCGGAGGCACTGGAGCTGAATGCAGCACTCCAGGTGGAGTCCCATGAGAGCGGAGCATGGAAGCAGAGTCGCCTCCTGCGGCCACTGGGCCAGTTCGCACGCTGACTGTGTGGCCCCCTCCCCTCCAAGAGCTACGGCTGAGGGATAACAGTGCTGCCTGCCGGCTCTAGGTGTCACTCTCCCCGCACTCTCGCACAGCCGCATCCACCCCGCACCGGGCACCGCCGCGTGTGCGTATGCGGCATAAAAACTGCGGCATCCCACACATTTGATAGTGCAAATATTCTGCCGGGAAGCTGTGTCTTGTAGAAATAGCTGAGTAAGAACATTTCCAGATACACAGAAAAATATGTTCATGGACTTGGCTCTAGTATTCAGAAGCACAACACGTTTTAAGAAGCTGGACAAACTCCAAGAAATATTTTTATCCACGCACAGTAGTCCATTTACAATTTGTTCGCCTCTGTACTGGCCAATGCTATTCCAAATAAAACTGGAAAAGTTCAGAGAGCCAGAGGTTGATGTGGTGCTTTGAGAAACCTCAGTTCCACTATATTTTTGCATTTAGATCATAGAATCATAGAATAGTTTGGGATGGAAGGGACCTTTAAAGGTCACATAGTCCCATTCCCCTGCCATGGGCAGAGACAGCTTCAATTAGATCAGATTGCTCAGAGCCCTCTCCAATCTGATCACAAATGTTTCCAGGTATGGGGAATCAGCCACCTCCCTGGGCACACTGTGCCAGTGTTTCATTCTCTTTGCAAAAAAACCTTCTTCCTTATATCTATTCTAAATCTACCCTCCTCTGGTTTAAAATCATCACCCCTTGTCCTGTCAAGGGTATGTTCCTCAAAGCAGCACCTAGTGTGCAAAGCAAAGAGAGCTTGAGAGGCAGGCATAGAATCAGGGAATAGTTTGGTCTAGAAGGGATCTTTTAAGGTCATGTAATCAAACCCCCCTGCAATGAGCAGGGACATCTTCAACTAGATCAGGTTGCATTATCCAACTTTTCTGTCCCATCCTTCAGAGAGATTGTCACAAACTTCCCACCTAGATGGCTATGCACAGCTCACTATCTGCTCAAAGAGAAATCAATGAACCACGGCCCAAACCAGGGACAGCTTGGTCTGGATCACACGAGTCATCCATGACTATGGATCACTCTTAAGGAATCAAACCAGGGAGTAGTCTGGATAGTTAGAAAATACTGCTCAGGAATCACTGTCAAGCCATGTGACCAAAGGAATCTCCATGCTAAGTTTGTCAAGGAGCCTCCATATCCAGTCTAGCCTGCCAAGAGCTTCTTCCCCTGGCAGAAACCAAAATCAGCATAGCAAAAATTATTGAAAGGGTGCCCCAAAGCTGTGCCACGAGCAGGACAGGATCTCCAGGCTTGATTCACTCCATACTAACAGAAGAAGTTGCCAGTAGACTGTTTTGAGCATGATTTGCTGCTCCTTGCAGTCTGCAGATCCATGCTGTAAGGTCCACTTCTCCCACATGAGGATGGCTGAAGGCTGCCTAGTGCAAGGGTTTTTTGGGGCAGAAAGGTGGAGAGGAGTTTTAAACTGACCACTTACCTAGTCACTCGATAAAATCTGAGGCAGAATGTGTCAGTGCATTATTACTTTTTGCTTCCAACACTGATGAGTGTTAAAACACATACAAATTTGTTCATAGTAAAGGTTATGGTAAATAAATAAGAAATATACATAATAATAGCTGCTTATGTCAGAGGAACAGAAGATAAACCATTCCCTAAAGTTCTCTCCCTCATATCCCCAGACCTTTGTACACTGAGCTTGAAATAAACTTAAACCACCATTTCTTAGGAGTGGACTTGGGCTGACAGAGTGTGTGTTAAACATGACAAAAAGAACTGCACAATGGGATGTTATCACAATGGATTTAACTTTTTCACAACGGTCTGTTAGTGTTCTTTTACAGTAGAAACTGAAGTGCTCAATTCCGTCAACTTCTTTTTCCTTAGTAATAACCTAAATGTCTGGTTTATTTGGTCAAACATCAGGTTTAGTTTTCTCTTTGTATCTCAGCTCTCCATTTTGTCATATCTGACTCAGAACTTTTTCCTTCCAAAAGATGCAATTAGGTTTAGGAGAATTAAATGCAAAGTTCCTATCTGTGGTGGAAATTAATATCCTAAATAAACTGTTTTTACTTTGTTTGTTTGAGAAATGGGAAAGTTTTTTCTCCTTATGTACAAGAAGTTTCTTCTCCTTAAGTACAAAATCCCTCTACAAATTCCTTTCCCTCAATCCCTCTCAACTATTGCATATGCTATGTTAGGTATTAAGTATTATAAACTAGCTATGTGATTCTCATGCTTGTGGACTTTATTTTTAGGGTCTTGTGGAATGAGAGAAACTATCAAAATGTATTTACTTGCTTCCTCCATTCCTTTTTTTTTCCTGCAGTGATATCACTACATATTTTATGACAGCTCTGCCTTTAAGCCTCTTTTACTCACAGAAGAATCAATCCCCCTCCCCAAGCTCTGTCTATCATAAACCCATTGATAAAATCTCTGCCACTGAAATCCCCATGGTTCAAGCTGAATCAGGGTTACAGCTCAGCTGAGAGTCCTCCCAGATGAGGCTCTGCTTGGTCTCCACATGGCGTCTGTTCTTTCATTTATCGCCTGTGCTGGGGCAGGAGAGTTCAGCTGCACAGCTGCAGGCTGTGTGAGCCATTCAGAGCACTGATGCTTGATGAAAGCAGCCTGCAGACATCAGACAAGAAATTATACAGGTTTCTAACAGAGGAGAGACAGATGTCAGTGTGCATTCTCCTGTGGGAAGAATAACTAGTTTTATAAAAAGAGCACTGGCCCAGTTTTTGAAAGGTATGGGAGGCAGAGTTTGGTGCCCAAGTATTTCTGAAGAACTGCACACAAGAGTTGGTTTCATTACTCTTCACTTCTTCCTTTTTGTAAAGCCTGTTGACTTTGCACTGTATCCTGACCATCATGGAAAGCTGCATTTAAGAAGAAAATTTATCTAAAGGTGATAATGGAAACACTGTTTCATCTTTTTCACAATGTTCATTGTACACTGTTACATCTCAGTGTACAACGAGATTGCTAAATGCACTTGGTGTAAATATTTCTTCTTTCTAAGTTTTCCAGGTGCTAGGAACTTCTTGAGAATGAGAATGTCCTTTGCTGACAATACATAACCAGCCCTTGAACTCTCTTCCAGGATTGCCAGGATCAAAACAGGCAAAAATAAAAAATGAAAAATGAAAAAATTATTTCTTTGGAATAATTGTTGGAAAGGGGAAGAATATAATCAGCAAAAAGAATGCCTCTAATGCAGTTAATCTCAGTTCAAATCTGAACCTTTTCACATGACCTGAATCTTTGGTTATATTTAAAGAAAAGGAAAGGAGACAATATCTGTGAGATAGATGTTAACACACTGAAATCCCACTTCTCAGATGTCCGTATGGCAAAGTCTCCCATTCACTGATGGAAGAGAAACATATGAAATCATGAAGCATAAGTATAAAAAAGCAGAATAAATCCTGACCACACCAGGCACCATCCTACCTTTCCTGTAGTCCCACAGGTTTCATTCTGAAAGGAGATGGACTGGCACATAGGGGAGGTTTGAGCTCAGGAACACATTGGCCTTGAGGGTCCACTACAACATTGATAACCTTTGGAGCCTGTTGAGGCTGGACCATGCTGTTGGTGGTCTTATACTCAGTCTGAGATGTCTGCAGGGGAAGGGGTGAGAGGTGGATCTCCTGCTTCTTTTCCTTCTCTTGCCTTAGTGACAACTGGATCTTCTCCTTTAATCTGTACAGAACCTATAGAAATAAAGAAGACAGCTCAATCACAATTGCCTGGTAAACAAGGCAAGGAAGGTATTGCAAATGCTGGATAATATTGCTATACGTGGCTTTCATTCCTGGAAGGTAAGTCACAAGTTGTGTTACACAGCATTTCCCACAACAAGGTAAATATTTCCATTACACAAACTGCAGAGTGTACACGTGGGCAGGAGGGATTTTAACAGTTCTCACTGTGAGTCAGTACTTATCTGTAATACCTACCTGTATTATTAAAAGAGCAAATAACACAGAATGGAAATTAGTTACAGAAGACATTGTGAAGAAAGAAATACTAATAAATAGAGTAACAGCAGAAGAAACTTAAAGCATTTTAGCACAAGAGAGACAATGGCACAAAATAAAATAGATGTTTATGACTTAGCCAGATACAAGACTCTAATTACAACAGCCTCAATTTGTTTTAGAGCAGATGTTCTTAAAAGCCCTTACTCATCTGGCATGGAGCTGATGGTTGAACAGAGTAACTTTCCTAGGTCACTTTGGTAATAGTAGGCTGCTATTACTCTGAAATACTCCTCCAGGTAGGCTCTAATATCCTCAGAGAAACATTAACTATTCTGTAATAAAACTGAAGTGATGAGTGGCCTATGAAGTTATTTAACCATCTGTTCATAAAAGTGTGCTTTACAATCACCAAGAAATTGACTTCTGAACACACTGTAATACCAGGATTATCTGTCCACATATTGCTTATGAAGGTGGGCATCCGATATGTGCAACAAAAGCAGAAGTTGTACGGATCTTCTTCCATCAAACTCTACACTGATGTTGCTGAACCCTGGCTTGGTGAGGGCAGGCAGGTAGCTTGTGCTCAGTAATGTCACTCCAGAGGTACCCATGTTACACCTGTTTAACACATCTTATTTCTTTGGAGGGCAATGCAAAAAACAATTTCTGAGCCATAACTGTTCCATTTTCAAAACATGCCTTACAAGCTATGAAATTTATGAGAATTGTAAATATTGCGTGTAGAGATTAAAGGCACACAGTTTTTTTTAAGGTGTCTGCAGATACCCTTGTACTTTCCACTTTGCTTTATCTGTTCCTGTAAATAATTTGATTTGGATCCTTGAGTAAGACAAAACCTAGACCAGAGCATTTTTTTCTCTGCAAGTCAGAAGTTCTTTGACAGCTGTTGCCCTCCTAGTGCCACATAAAGATCTATCACTCCATAGCTTTCCATTGATGACTGGATAGATGGGTTTGTTTGTTCAAGGATTAGCATTAGAGGTTTAGCTGGGAACTGACCTAATATCATTAGCAATACACACATTAAACAAGACTTAGCTAGGTAAACCATCTGTTCATCCTGAAGTGTTTAGAATTGCATGGATAAGATCTCTTTGCCATAATTTTGCAGAAAAAAACAGCCCTACTGCGAAGCAAGGGCACTGGTACCAGTAAAGATAAAAGAGGGACTTGAAATATTTTAACTGTCTTTTCCTCCAGTGAGTGCTTTCACCTAATTTGTTTCTGATAACCAGCAGATAAGTAGCTCAGATATCCATAGCCATGACAATGCTCACCATACCTTCTTGTCACTAATATGTTTTGACATAGTTTTACTCTTTGGGGACCCGAAGAATTATCGTTTTGACTTCTAAAATGTGGACAGGACAAGTATTATTTTATATACTACTTAATAATCTATTATTAGATCCTAGGGAAAAAAGGTATCTTGACCCTAGCAGAAATTGAAAAAAAAATCTAACAAACAACTTTTGATCTAAGCACTAACACTTCTCCGCAGAGAGTGTTACAGGGCTATAACAGTGTTAATGAATTCTAGGTAAAGTAAAAAAACCAAAAATGGCCAAAAATATAGTGACAAACCCAATCTCCCACTCTGACACACATTAAATGGGATAAAAACCAACATGAGCTCTTTGTTAGCTTCACAGATTGCACATACCCTGTGTGTTTTCAGGTCCTGGCAAAATCTGAGACAGTGTCCATTTGCACAGTCTAAACAGTAGCACACGTAAAGATACAGATTGGACCTGGGAGGAACAGAAAGGGGAATGCCTGCAGAAAAGACCACAGCATAATAGCAATTCCAGCTGGAAGGAATTCAAGGAGTCTAGTAGTATTGACCTCCACCCTAACTTCAGATCAGCTACACCCAAACTATTTCTGACAACAGAATGTTTGCCTAAATGATGTTTGCCTAAAACCTTAATGGGTGAAAACTCCCAAGCTTCCCCAAGCAATGCAGTCCAGGATCTAGTGACACATGCGATAGCAAAGATCTTTCTAATGAGTCAGCCAAATCACCCTGTGAAAAATTTTCTTCTTTTCCAGTCCCCAATGGAGAAACTATTATCTTCTTCCTTGCGACAGCCTTTGAAATCTTCCCATGTTTGAGAACGATCATGTTTCTGCTTGCTCCTTTTCCCTGTCATAAATAAACCAAATTATTTCATGTCCTCTGTGTCTCTGATCACTCTTGCATCTCATTCCTCCTATAATTGCCTGAAATTTTTCACAAATGTGGTGGAGAGACAGTAGAAAATCAGTAAGGCATGATACTACAACCAAATAATTACCGTAGCAGAGCTGAATTTAGATCTTAGAGATCATATCCTCATTTATACATCCCGGGGTAAGAAGTGTATTTTTTGCAACATTGATGTTGCTTATCTCTTTATCTACTTCTGTGATACTGTTCTGTGATACTGATGGAACCTTTCCTACAGAACTGTTGTTTTGCCACATATTTCCTACACTGTATTGATTCACATGATTAGAGCTCTTGTCCCTGCCAATGAGCATTCTTGTTCTTTCCCATCTTTTCTCTGGCACCCTAAGAATATTTGAACTTCTGACACTGTCATGCAAGATGCTTACAACTTCCAGTATTGTCGATGCATTCCAGATCATTAATGAAAACATTGTATGGTACCAGGACAAGGACAGCCAGCATCTTCTATACCCTTCCAGTTAAATAGTCAGTAATGACAAAATATCTCTTCACCAAAGTAGAGAGTAGAGAAGAAGATATTTCTAGCATTATCCTCTGCTTTTTGAGTGAAATGGCATGGAGAGATGGAGACAACAAGAAAATAGAAATTAAATAAAGCAACAATTTCCTGTGATAAAGTGCTTTTCAAATCCTAGGGAAACTTTAAAAGATTAAATAGCACTTTGTTATAATTTTTTGTGAACATTTGTATAACTGTGAACATTTTTTAATAACTTCAGATTAAACATGCTTTCTGTCTTAAGGTTGTAAGTGGTCAAAGAAAATTAAATGTGTTTGAGAGCAAAATATCTCAAAAGACTCCAAGATACTATGTGTTCATAAATGCTGATAATTGTCAGATAATTCAGTTAGCACTTATATGTGCACCACCAGAAATATCACACAAGTTAAAGAAGGAAAACATGTAAGATACAACATTGGACAAAAATGCAAAAAATTACCCCATGAAAGTCAGTGATGTTATAGTGTTGTTCATCTTCTGTGGGACCATTGCACATCTCATATTCAACATATTAGAATTGTGCCTAATGCTGAGAAAACTGGCCACTGAACTCATACAATGTGAATGGCAAAGTTGCTCAAAAATATGATTACTCCTTCATGTACTTAGTAGTTATTTCAGTTTAATATTTGTGTATTTGATACACCGATACCAACACACACACTAACAACTGTGCACTGACAACATTCTATCAATGTGGTGTTGCTATTACTATCTAATAAAGCTGAAATAAAGGCAGGTAAGAGGACTTCAGGGATCCTGGGACCTAAGAAGGTTGAGAAATCATCACTCATGTCCCTGCACAGTTACCCTGTAGATTTAAGAACCTGTTATTTATTTCTTCAGCTTCCTTCTAGTTGCATTATTCATTCAACTCAAAATACATCAAGAAATGTGATTCTTCAAACTTTGGTTTCCCAGCATTATGAGAGTGACCAATTCTTACCTTGGAGCTGAGTTTCTATTAGCCTTGAGAAAATATCTGTCATATAAAGAATGTGTGACCCTATCCTTCAGACTAAGAAATGCTTGAAATTAAAAACAAAATAAAGGTAAAAGGGAAACTTACCATTAAACAAGTCACTAGAATGACAAAGATGCTGAGAAATATGACAACTGCATAAAATCCTTCTTTGCTCCAGATTTTGTCTGCTTCATGCTGGCCTTGCAAAACATTTTTCTTTTTTAAGCAATGAAACAGAAAGAGAAAAAAAGTTATAGAGTGGCATGTGCAGATTAAATAGCTCTCACTGGGCATTAATCACTCTCCTGAGCTTTGTCAGTGCTGAAATTGAACAGCACATGGCATGACTGAATGCTGCTACTGGCAGCCCCTGCCCACGCCCAGTCCATGGAGCAGGGCCACCCCGCGCTCCCAGCGCTGCGCGGGGATCTACAGCCCTCCGTGGGTGCTGAGAGAATTCTCCACCAGCCGTCACACACTGCTTGAAGGTAAAGCAAACAATGGCCAGTGCCTTTCTTGGAAACCACCTGGCTGGTCAGGTCAAAGGGCTGTGCTCCCGCACGGGCTTTGGGAAGCGCTCGCCCTGCCTCTTTCTTCCCAGTGCTTATCTCCAGCCGAAGCACCCGCACACCAGCCTTCCCAGTGTCTACACCTGACACGGGACAAAGAGCAGGTGACTTGCTGGTTTGCCTTCATGAGCTGGGAAGCCCTCACACTGTCACCTCAAGATTACACGCACAAATATGTAAAAAATATTTATTTTGCTGAATCTTATTATCTATCTATAATTCTGATTACGCTTAATCTCATTATCTTTGGCTTCCGGCTGATAGAACATTTCTGAAACAGCTGTGCACACTACAATTTCCAGAACTCCTGGGGAACTCCCAGGGGATTATGAAATAATAATGATTCTAAAAGCATTTATTTTTGTCTTTATTGCAGCACTGGGACTTAGTTGGACTATTAAATTACCAGAATTTCACTATGTTTTCAAACAGAGATTTTGTAGCAGAAACAAAGTACATGTACCCTTACTCTAACTGTAATATATTATTTAGAATAAAGTATGTTGTCTGATGTTTCTGGGACCACAGTTCAGTAGACATTGCCCTTCCAATTTTCAGCTACTTGCTTTTATTTTCTTATTTGTGTCTTTTCAGTAGAGTTCTCGGACTGAGTAAAACCAACTTTCTAATTTCTGGTTTCCATTGTAAATGGTCAAGGTCTTCGTGTTTCCCTCTCGCTGATATTCTCTGATGGCTTTAACTAAACCTCTCGTTTAACTACTAAGTTGTCTTCCCATCCCAATGTGGCCTTTTTTCCTCTCTGTGTAAGATGACTGGCAGTTCATCACAGAGGAAAGAGTTCCTCCATACAAAGATGAGTGGCTGCTCAATGGGCCTGTATAAGTGCAGGGACACTAACACTTTACATGGGTACATCATGCCCCGGGGTCTGCTTAGCCACCCATTAGCCTGCTCTTTTGCACAGCTAATGTACTAAGCCAACTTTGTCTTCCAAACAAGCAAAGCCTCCCAAAACCAATCCTCTTCAGCCTCCCAAACACAGAAAGTCTGGATGATGATGGATTCATGTGGGAAAGCTTTCCGAGGAGTGGGAGATCATGGCCTGAGGAAGAGAACAAGCTGACAAAAAATGCTGGGTGCTGGATCCCGATATAGTTTTCATGGTCCTCCTGTCAGCACAGGATTATGCGCTGCTTGTTTTGAAAAGAGTCAGGACAATGCAAGACAATTCACAGATACAACTGCCACAAAATGCAAATATTTACAGAAGAATTTGGTAGCATGGCTAATTTACAGAGACTCGCTTGCTTGAAGAAATGCTTGTGTTTAACTGGGAGTTGACAGCTTTAGAACTGAAATCATAATAAAGAAGAGTGTTCCTTGGAAGTAATAGTCCTGGGGACCAGAATGGAAATCCTTCAGCACAACTACAGAAACCAGTCTTGTAAAATTAGTGTATTTTTGTGTGTGTGTAATCATGCATCGTTTCATGGTCTCAGCTTTAAAATGTTGCAGGTATTGACAGTTTAAAAACACTTATAAAGTGTCAGTTTGATGTTTAATGGGCAACTTAAAACCCAGGGTTTCAAAGAGAAGCTCGAAATCTTGCCAAATATTTCTGCAAAAATTGTTCCTAGACATATTTAAACACTGCTGCCACTGTAGTGGGGTACAGCTCTCTGTGCAACCTGCTACCTCAGCACAGCAAGGTCATTCTGCTGTGCTCATGGCACAGGACTTGGGTCTCAATACTGGCTCAGAGCCCAAACCTGCAGCTGCTTCACATCCAAGACTGCCCCTTTTGAGGTCCATGGGAATCCCATGGTGACAGCAGCAGCTGCAGCTGTGGTCTATTAGCTATAAACTCAGTGTTTGACCCTGAGTGGGTTACCTGACGGCTTTCCAGTGTTTCATATCTCCCAGGAGGAAATTTAGATAAAAAGCAGGAGCTAGAGGAGAATTCTCTCTGCTGATCTTTTTTAAGTGAGTAAATGGGGTGGTTTAATACCTCTTTACTGAAAGGACAAATGCACTAAAAAGTAAATGAAGAGCTAATAGGATTTTTAATCACAGTGGATGAGAGACTTACATAAACTTTAATTCATTAATGTCACAAAACTTTTAAAATATTTTATAACAGACTTCATACATAGAACAGAGTGAAGAGAATAAAAGAAGAGAAGACTTTAAGAAATTAATCTCTATGATGTCTGTCTGTTGCTGTGTGTGTTCAGGACATGTCTCTGCCTGATTTGTCTTTCTAACAATAATGTTCAAAGAACATTAACAAATGCTGTAAAAGGGGTAAAAAATGTATACCACAACTTAAACTCAGTTGACACACCATTTTGAAACACTTTAGTAGTACCTTTACCTACTCAAGGAAATCCCTCTCCCAGATGTAATTGGTGGAGAGCAAAATCATTGCTTAAGCTGCTTCCCAATGACAGAAGAAGCTGTGACCTCCAATAACTGAGACATCTCACACCCACGATAAGGAACTGCTTTTCAAAATGTCAATGCAGATCATTCAGAACTTTGTTCCTTTATCTGGGAAAACTGATAAGAGGGATAGCAAATACCACAGTCACTACAAATTGCTAACGCCCAGGAAAAAAGCTAATAGGATGGCCAAATGCAAGGCAAAAATGAGGGGATTCTTGTCCTTCAGATAGTTTTTGAGGAATAGGCTGGAGAATATACTCAGACTAATTTGCAAAGATCTGCAGCTAATAAAGGTGAGGAAATATCAGAGCAGATGGAGTGGCAAGGGAATTCCATTAACTCAGGAAGCATCAGATCCTAGAGCAAACAGGGAGGAAGGCATAATTTCCTAGTATTTCCATTCCCTAATGAGTCTCCAAAAAGGCGAGTTTTTCAGGCAGAATGAGCCAGGTTAATTTAAGCTGTTTGAATTCAGCATAATTCAGTGTGCGGAAGAATCAAATGCATTCTTACAGTGCCATTCAATCACTAACCTTACTGAAGAGTGCCTGCACACAAGGGTATCTGCTGAACCGGAACAAATGTGTTTTTTCTAAACAATTTTTATAAACTTTTTTTTTTAAAGACACTAAAAATCCACTCTGGCTTTTCTGGTCTTATTATGGAAAAACAGTGGAGTATTTCCACAAGCAAGTAAAATGAGCAGCCAGCTTTTGATAATAACAAGAGGGGACATTGACCTGAAGTAGTCACCGTAAAATCTGTGACTGAAAGATTCTGCTGCAGTATCAGGACCTGCCAGAAAAGGTAAATTTTCAGTGGAAAACAGGTGAATTTGCAAATTGGGTCAGTTAACCCCAATTAGTTCCTTGGGGTGGAACACTAATGAAAGCATATCAAGCTGTAGTTCTGAACTCAGAGGAAAGCTTACAGGGAGCTGGGGGTAGAACTCAAGATCAAAAAGGGTTCATGGAAGTTCACACTGAATAGCTTTGTTTTTTCTGCTATTTTAACTATGTTAGCTAAGGCACATTAGGAAAGGCTGCCAAGAAACGACTTCCACCCCCAGTGAAAACATGTAGGAATGTGTGTGACCTCACGGGCTCACAGGACACTGGATAAAGGCCACTTAACCATGTCTCCCATGACAAACTGTACCCAAAAGCTCTACCTTGGGCACGTGTGTGATGAGGTGCTGAGATTCCACATCCCCACTGGCAGCCTGCAGGGCTCCTGTTCCTGTTGGGTGCTCTGGGTGCAGCCGTGCAGGTGTTACACTACAGCTGCCTTGCCTGATCACAGGAGCATGTCCTTGTGCTCTGCTTTGTTCCCAGGTGCCTCTGTCAGTCCAGGCTGTTGTAATTTCTAAGATACTGGTTTTGATCACATGTCCTTACAGCGACTTACAGTTTCTGTATACTTTATGTGCATGATTGCTTCCTTTGATTTCTTCTCTAATATGTTAATACCACATACTTCAAAGGCAACCTTTTTGTGCAAGGAGGCTGCAATGCTACATTTTGGGATTGCATAACGTTGGTATGAACTCTGGAAATTTCTCCTTCAGTGACACATTTCCAGTTGGCAGTTAGCTTAGTTCTCAAAACATAGTAACCCTTATTTTATTTACTGTAACTTCAGTTATTTTTGTCATTCAAAATGACTTCAAGTTCTCTTCTAGTAAATTCTGAAATCCAGTAGTATTTTACTGTAATTCAAATAATTTAAAGACATTAGGAAGCCAGGCTTCCCACATCATCATAACACAGACTGTGTAAGTCATTGAATTTAGTCCACCAATTTGGTACTTTGCTCTGCAGAAGTCTGCTCCTGACTGTGGTACATCCCATGGAGCAGAACTCAATCTCAAATCCCACTTCAGACACAAACTTTAGACCACAATAAAAGAGCAAATGCTATAACTACAACAAGCCATTGGAAAAGCAAGGAGATATGAAAGGTATAGACATTGTCCTGGACCCCTGAAATGGCAAGGATTCCTTTATATTTACACATTCCCACTGGTATAGATCTCATTCTACACCAGGCAGTGAAGTACTCTAGTGGTTCCTACAGCAAAGACATATAGGGAAACTGCTCTTTCAGCTACTGCAGAATAAGAAACTGGGACATAATTTTGAGGCAGGCAATTTACTTGAAAATAGATCAACCAGTGATCAATGCATCAGCAGATGTGAGGAAGCAAATTATTTCTGTAATGAATGAAAATGTAGTTCCAGGTACTGACATCCACTGGGACTTTTGCAGTTTATGGTATAGTGTGGGCTGAGACTTTGAGCAGGGCAGTTTTCCACATGAGTTTTCCTACATAATCTTGGTAAAACTTCTTTGGACAGGCTAATCTCCTACAGCATTAACCCTCTGGGGGTCTAGTTTACACTAAATCTTGTTAAAAAGGATCAACCAAACAATCTCAGGAGAGGTGTCTCACAGATGGGATGAACTACCTGTCAAACTTATCTCTTTTTGTTTACCATAGAGAGAAAGCCATCAGACTTCCAAGCCTTAGGCAGCTCTTACTGAAATACAGCTGAAAAAGGAGACAAATGCCAGCCCTAACACCTCTGTGTCAGCCACCCACCTAGAAAGATGAGAGTAATGCTCCCATTGTGCACAGATACACTGATAATGCACATACAATGCTGGTTGTGAAGAATTCATACTTTTGGTAGAAGAGTGTACAATTTTAGCTCATGATTTAATCAGGATTCATAGCTCAGGAGTACACACACACACAGCATTTTACAATGGGTAAAATAATGTGTCAAAGCTATGTAAGGCTTTGTATAACTATAACTTCCTTCAAAGGTTTGCCTGTTTTGTTTCAGCTCGGCTGTTAGTTTGTATGGAGCAATTTGTTCTTAGAGCAAGTTGAGGGAAAATAAGTGGTTAGTAGCTGACCAAGTAAAGATTGTACGTTGCTGTTTTGTAGATGTTGTTTTCTGTGTAGTCTTACACGTGTAAACTATTTATTGAGATCCATAAGGAATACCTACTGCAAAACTGCATTATTTTTCAGGATCAGTGCCTTAGCTGTATAATCTGCTATCAATTGAAATACTAAAATAATCTCTTGTGTCCCCAACAGTATTAGGAGTTAGAGACTGCACAGCTTTCATTCTAATAATCCTGTTCTAAATGATATCTACATTTTTTTCCAGAAAGAAAATACAAATATCTGAGCACTCAAGATTATTGAAATATATCTACCTCAAGATAAGCTCTTCAGTTCAATGCTTGTTTTTTTTCCAGCAACTCTTCATAGCTTGATGACATTTCTCCAATCATCTATTATTCATATAAGTTCTTGCCCCATGTCTGCCTGAAGTGTTATTTGTAACTGAAGAACTAGGAATAGATAATTGCCTCTATCCCAACCGTCAGACTCATGTGCTTCATGAGATACAAAGGAAATTCTGACCCAAAGGAAGCTTCGCTCAGGTTGCTGATGGGTGGTATAAAGACTTGATTTGACATTTGGAAACCACTGCTTTGCTATATTTTGTATTAGAACAGCTAAAACTTGAGAATCTGAATTTTGATAGTGGCAGGTTGCTATAGTAGAACATGAACTGTCATTGTATATATTTTTTTTTTGTAACAACGACATCTAGATTCTTAAAATACTTAAAATGAGCACAACAATTTCTGGTCTAATTTCTAATAATATCTAATGTAGAAATACAGGTAAGCATAACAGCCTAATGGCTCAAACAGCAATGTCTCCAACACAGCTTTGGATAGGAACCCCAGGAACTTTTTACCCATAGAGGGAAACAGAGCTCATCAAAGTATTTAATTTTTTTCCCACTTTTTTGGACATGGACACCTCTTCTGCCAAATTGGGAGTTTTCACTAAAAATCTTGATTCTTGACAACATAATTGAAGGGGTTTGGCCCTGAAACTGTATTCTGAGGGTCTTTATATGTACAAAAGGGCTTCAGGTAAGACACTAAATAAAATGCAGTGTGATGTGGCCATGTCCATGAGCTCATTGGCTTTTTACCCTTAAGGTTTTTGCTTTCTTTCATTTTCTGGGCGCCGTTTAAATGATTGGCCCAGAATTAGATGTCCATATCACTGATAATGTCTCAGACAAGCTGCAGAGATGACAATGTTATCTCTGCTTTGAAATGGATTTTTTTTTTTTCTGAAAAATGGATGAAGTAACAAATACAAATACAAATAATACAAATAATAGCTACAAGTTTTATTTTTACCCTCTTTTTGGAGTGCATAAAGAAAATAAATATCTTGCCAATCCTGAAAATAGAAAGAAGCATGGATGTAACGTACAGATTCAGTTTTCCAAAATCATGTCAGGCAAAATTTACATGGGTAGTAATGGTGACACCTAATATCTGCATTCTATTTATCTCTCTATTGAAATTGTTATATCTTCCTACCCCCATTAATAAACCAGAATTCCTTATGTCCACTTCCTTTAAGGCAATTAGTGCATGCTTAGGATTTAAACTCTGATTTCAATGGTAGCTCATCTGTGCGAGGAGGACCCAGATATTAAAGAGTAAATAGCCTAACAAAGCACTACTAAAGCAATTTAACAGAGCTAGTTGGATGGGGCTCTGAGCAATTTGGTCTAGTGAAAGGTGGAACAGTCCATGGCAGAGGGGTTGAAACTAGGTGATCTTTAAAGTCCTTTCCAACCCAGGCTACTCTAGTACTACTAATTCTATGATAATTTCCTTATAGTAGTGATGCTATCTTAGCCTATACATTTTCTCCCTCATGCTTGAGAACCTCAGCCAGAAAACCACCAAGGATGTAAGTGCCTAATCTCTATCAAAATAATACAGGTTAGAAAATTGATAACCAACCTCAGGGGAGACCTCTGTTATTCCAAACTGGGATAAACTCTGATGCAAAATGTTGATGTTAAGGGAACGCAGCACTTCTTCAGATGGGAGCGCCTCAGAAATTCCTGGCTTCCTGTTCAGTGGGGACACAAACAGTTCCACACAGTTCTTCTTCCCCTAGGGGGGAAAAAAAAAAAAAGCAAAATTATAGGAGGGGTCTGACATTAGATAATCTCTGCTGTCTGTAGATTGCAACTATAATTCCAAAGACAAAAGCATGGAATATAAAGGTTGCAACCTGCTCTGTGAAGACAGCGTACCTTTTGCCTGTGTCTGTAAATTCCAGCAGACTGTGGAAGAAAATGCAAATCCTATACGTGGGCATGTGTGCTTTATTTCAATCAATATTGACAAGGTAGACTTTTCCTGAGTCTAGTATCATTAAACAATCAATGTAACATAGTGATAGGAGGAGACACAGGATGGGGTCACTGGCAGTGTGCCCGCAGGGATTTTAGCAGATAGTTCATCTGAGCTTAGCTGAATCAGGAATGCTTAGCATAATGCTGTGATATTTGGACATTACTTTCTAGTCCCTTGTCAACACATTGCAGACACATACCACAATAAGGTCCTTTTAGTTGACTGCAGTGCAACTTAATATGGTCCAACAAAATTAAAGGACCAGGGAAGTTTTGTTAGCACTTAATGGGTAACCTGAGAATGTCCACTCCCCTATCTACTAATTCTTGTCCTGGTGTCTTTAATGCAGTCCTGGCAGCCTAAGAGGTTCTGTATTAGAAATGTCAGTGATGCCCACTCTGTTTCAAGGTAGCAACAGGAAAGAAAGTTTCTCTGTTGTGACAGACTTGAACAGCACGAGACAGCTCTGATGTCCAAGCAGGATATGGGAACCCTGGCTGCCCCAGGCTACGGCCAGCACAGCTGACATTGTGGAGCAGAGTCCAGATCTGGGGGATTCCACACACATGGGGCAGGCACGGAGCTGCTCCCTGCACTGCTGCCTGGGCAGGCAAGAACCTCAGCAGTCTGCTTATTTGCTATTCATCATTATGGGATGGGAGAGATCAGTTCAAACTGATTTCCCCTGCCTCCTTCCCATCACCTTGAATGTGCATCATTTTCTCTACTGGAGTGAAGAAAAAGACATCTTTTGCTAGTCTTAAAACACCTTTGCATGAAATAGTCTTCACATAAAATACTCCTTGCATTCAAAATAGAGCTGCACAGAAAGGGACTCTTACAAATATGTTTGCCCTAAATCTGTCCTCTGTGCTCTCACATGTGCTGCTGGTCCATCTGCTCAGTAAGAATGGTAAGGACACTGGCGACTGGTGGGAGCTGGAGAAACTGATTTGAGGCTGTGGTTGTACTCAGTCTCTGACATGGGAAGGGGACTGCTGCTGCGTGCAGGTCACAGGCACCAGGCAAGGCTTGGTGGGTATGCAGCATTCCCAGTGTTTTGTGACTCCTCTGTTTATGAGTTTCTCTATCCCATTAAAGGACCTTTATGGGAGGAGGATGTACTGGAAAGGTTAAGGAGACACTGGAAATACTGAGTTAAAATTTCCTGGCACACTGTGTGTTGTTCATGTAAGAGGTTAGCAGGCTGTCTGCTCCCCCTGTGCCCATCCACATCCTGGCTTCCGGACTCCTGATCACTTCTGAGAGCTGCTCACTTGGGAGTGAGTCACCTCACCTCACTTCAGGTGTCTACCTCTGAAAGTCAGCGGAGAGGGACGAGCATCTTTAGAGAATTATTTAACCCATCCTAACATAATAGGGACAGATCTCAATGCCTCTTCTCCTGCAGTTACCATCCTCTCTACTGCTTTTACAGGGAGCCTAGATGAGTAGTTTAGACTCCACTGAAACAAGGCAAGATGAATTTTGATGTGCTCTGCTTGCTTGCCAGCACTCTGTGTGAGAGGAATTGTATCATGTTAGAAGGATGAAAAGTAAGAATAATGTCTCCTAAGATGTATTTGTCTTCCTTGTGAATTTTGACTGTGTGTGATTTTTAGAACAAATAGGGGAAAAGTTTGCTTGCTTTCTTAGATCGCTGAAATATTGACTCATAGAAGAACTTTTACAGGTGTTGAAAAGACTAATTAAATAATAGTACTTACTGTATTCTGGGCTATATGCATGTGCAAAATGACATTATCTCTTCCCTTAAATCATAAATGAGAGGAGAAAGTAAAAAGCAGTGGAGCCGGTAGGAAAATAAGCAGTGTATTTCTTCTGTTTATTTACATAATTTCTAAAGAGCATAGTAAGAAAGCTACTAGGTGATTCAGTATGTTGAAATACACATCTCAGACTCCAAAACATTTCTCATTTAATTCTGCTTTCCTCTGAATATGTCTTTAAACCTTTCATTCTGGTCAATGCAGGGGACAAATAAAATTTAGCATCGCTTGTCACAAATGAGTGAGATTCCTGAAGAACATGAAAAGGGCTGCAGTGCATTTCTATTGATCTTTCTTGCTGAATTCTTTGTGAGATCTTTTCTCACAGAGACATTACTTGAAGGATTTTATAATCCTTTTTGATGTATACAATCCTATCAAGCTTTCAAGGCAGAAAATACTTTTATGCTGAACCTGTCAGTTTTCTTCCCTAATACTCAACCTGCACATAGAAAAAAAAAAACTCTTCTTCCCTCTGCAAAGTGAATTGAAAGCGAGCAATACACACGATGTTCAGTTTTCCTTCTTTATGGTAAAACTGTCATAAAAAGACAACAGTATTAAGTGTGCATACACAAAAAACCATACAATGACAGTTGATTAAAAAAAGTCTTTTTTGCTAGAAGCAAATTTAACGCCATCTTTTGCCAATAGGATACCGTAGTCTACAAGATCATTTCTGAGGACAGGTTATGGCAGAATAACAAAGCATGAATATTAACATTGTAGATGACATTTAATTTACTAATGGAAAGTCTGAGAATAAATTGTGAAGATGCCTTTGAAAGGATGAATCATGTGTATTTTTTCAGCAATATTCAACCTTTGAGAAACAAAACATGGATAAGGTGTGAACATGAAAAAGAATTGCATTGGAATGAAAAGTAAGGGATAAGCAATCTGCTTGTGAATAGGACAAAAAAGAGAATGATCTGGCTTAGCTTAGAATGGTGTATTTTCAAATGAAAATTTAAATAATTTTGTAATGGGGATCTATTTTTCTGCAGTGCAGTTGAAGAAATGGAATAATAAATACTTTTCTGTCCAATTTAATTGCACTCTTCCATAGTGACAGGAAAATAAATTTAAGAGAATTTTAATAAACAGGTACACTTTAATAGACACAGTCTTGGTACTTACAATGAGTCTGTTGATATGAACTTGCTGAGGTAACAGTCCCAGAGCTGCTGCCACTCCTTGGCGAAATATCCGAAGCAATGTGATATTCAGCTTGTTTACATCCATTTGCAGTGTCTGAAAAACAAAATCAGTTCAAATGAACTCCTTGCCCAAGACATTTAGTTCTCAAGATGACTGGTCTCTGGGGCTTTTCACTAATTGTTGTTGGTTTTTTTTCCTGTAACAATAATCTGTGTCATCTATGTGCATCACCGTATATAATAATCCAAAGGTACATTTAAGTACCTTAAATGCTATTCATTAGTGAAGTACCACCTTTAACCAAGTACACTCAGAATGGGTTCCAGATGGTTTTGGCTTAATTCTTTGGACAAGTCACAGTGTGAAATGTAACACAATTACTACCTTAGAAATGAAAGTCAAGCATTAAACATCAATGCATCCTTAAAGATTGAGATGCTGAGTTTGCACAATGAAGAATCTTTTGGAATATTGTGTTAGCATATTTCCCTGAAGGTGAAGAATGAGTCAGACATAGTGAAATCATACAATTTTAATTTTGATTAGCAGCTTCTGAGATCAGAAATGAAACATTCTGGATACATTCCCCATACTTAAATTTCCTAAAGCTTCCTCATGCAAGTCACGGGATGAGACAAACTATAGCACGGAAGCATTTTCTTTCCCTGTGTTAGAACTGTAGTGAAATTTAGAAGTTTCCTAGAGTTCAGATCCTTTTTGTGAAGTCAGAGGAAGTTTACCCAATAAATAATTTAGGCTCAACTCTTCTGTGTCCAAGAAGACCCAGATATTGGGTCTTCTCATGATGCCTGGTAGACAGTACTTCCCTGTGGTACTTTGGGGTCTGCTTCTTTGCTTTCATATCCCTTTTGCAGACAATGTGTAGTGGAGAAGAGAGGAAAGATGACTATGTCACATTGCCACAGGATTTCAAGCTTCTGGCAACTTCTGACTTAGGAAGTTACTAAGTTCTGCCTGAGCCAGTTGACTCAAGATAAAAAAGATTTCTATTTTAAATTTCCTATTTAGATCCATGGGCCAGCTTGCTGCTCTGAGGAACCAAGCAGGTATTCTTCCTTCCTAAGCATAAAGAGAATTAAATATCCGTGGGTCATATATCCCACTGGGAATATGGTTATGGTTCAGAAAGAAAGGAAACATTTATCTCAAAGAAAAACAACATCACACATTTTGACTGTTGTACTTTATCGGCATTTATAAGGTATAATGTAAAACCATAAAATATTTGCTTTCCTTTTCCACTGTCAATTTGATTTTTTTGTCAGTACTGAGTGTTTTTCTTTCTTTTCCTCCCTTTTTCTCATTTTTTTTACACTACTGGGATTGTCGGGTCTTGATGCATGAGATCTGCTCTTACCACACAACTGAGCTTTAATTCAATCAGAAGTATTATAAGATTCTTCCACTTAAAATACCCTTTCTACCCTGTCATTTTCAAAATGCAAAATCTTCTTTTCTTTGCTTCTTCTTGAATTAGACAGATATCCTCAGTGGTTACAAAACTGCTCCAACTTTATCACTGAAATAGAGAGATGTCTTGAGGGGGGACATGTGGAGGTCTAACAGATGTGAGCAGTTTTTCTTCTGTACCCCAGACTGACCCATGGAACACCTGAAAAGAACTGGTTTGGAGCTTTGAAGCTGTCACTACACTGAGACAGCCTGGTCTGAAGGTCTTGAGTAAATGATAAATGGAGTTGCTGCTGAAGTAGAAAGACTGTCATGAGGGTCCCTAGAGATCCATTAGGATGGCATAAAGAGTGCCCAAGCTGGTGACCCTGAGTTATGGGGTTAAAAATAAGTGTTGTTACTGAGCAAAATTAGCAGGCATAAAATCAAAATACATTCATTCAAACATACTTGAGCCAGTATCATAACACTTTAATAGAGATATTGTTAAATAGTGTGTTAAGACCTCACTGATAAAGACATGGAAATGAAACAGCCAGGAAAATATCTAGCTTCAGAGGAAATAGATGATCTTAAAGAGCCTATAAGGATGTAATAAATTCTCGTAGATTTAGTATGCTGGGATTGTGGTTCATCATATCCAGGGACAGTAAAATGTGGTGAAACTCCATTATCTTCAGGATAGTCACATTTCCGCCTACCAGGTCTGAATTCGGTCCACTGTGTCCTTTAACAAATATTTATCCAAGGCTGCAGTGTGTGTGTGTCTCTGTAACAGCTACATTGTCCTTTGTGGTCCTGGGGGAAGCCTGAAGACCCCAGCTCTCTGTCAGTCTAGCAACAGCCTGCTTTAAAATCTCACCTGGCCTTGCACACAGAGATTACAGGACCCTTTTAGAAAACTTCCTAAGTCAATGGGAAGAAATTTGCCCTTAAGCCTTATCTCAGGATGCATCTTCTGCAGCTATAAAGATTTTTTTTGGTGACTTTTCATCCCAAAAAACCCAAGAAACATCTGAGGAAGAAGCATCTCACACTGATTATAAGAACCTTGCTTTGCAGTCCACTGAAGGGATCTGCTTCTCCTTTTTGGCTGTAAGTGCGAATCTTAGCTCCTTGGCAATTATAGCAAAAATTAAGTAAGAGTATTATAGGTCGCCTTTTTCTACTTCAGACAGCGCAAGGGAGTGCATTTGACTCTTCCTGTCAAAAGGAAAGTAAGCAATCCAGAATCTGTCACTTTAGGAATGGAATTTCAAACTCAATCAGTGAAAGGTAATTTCCATAATGCTTGATGGAATCCCAAGAGCACCTACTTTAGAGTGAGGAGAACATCACAAATGTACTCTGTGCTCTCTATTATCCTTTTTTTGGCACTGTATTAATAAAAGCATAAAGCAGAAGTGGACTAGGTTGTAGATGTATCACTTTGTTAAACTGTGGCCAACTCTGGGCGCTTACGGTAAATGACAGGAACAGGGCAAGATTACAGACTTTTCCCAAGTTCCTTCTGACAAGATCACAGCTAATTCATGTCTATTCAGCATAGGCAACAGGTCTCCTCAATAACAACGACATTATCAGACTGGTCTGGGATGAAGACAACACTTGGGGGCATTATATTCTTGACTCTGGCATGTGCCTCCTGAAGGTGACTGAAATTTAACTCTGACCTGAGGGTCTGGTATAAAATCGCCTTTCTGCAAATTCTTAAGGTAGTCAGAGGAAAAAAAAAAAAAAGAAAAAGATAAGAAAGAATATAGAAAAGAGAAAGGAAAAAAAAAGTCTTAAGTGTTACTATCAGAAAATTTTCAAAATGTTATTAAAATTGAAATATTTTAATATTATTGTGCCATTCTGATGGCATGCCTAGATACTGTTTTGACTATAGCCCACAAAGGTAAGAGATTAGGAGAGGAACCTGCCAATGGATGAAGTACAAATGAAATAATACCTGTACACAGACAAACAATATGAAGCGTCATTATTAAGAGAATCACTCCTACAATGGAAACCTAACCAGCCATTTACAGGTTATGATTACAAAAATGAAATCCTTGAGTTCTAATATCACCTGCAAAAAAATGTGAAATTAACCTCTGTAAAGTAATCCATCTAAATAAATAAAACAAAACATTAACATATACACAAGTATACGATACACAAGTTGTCTTACTGTGTTCCTCTAGCCGCTCCCTTTGCTTTGGAAAAGAAAGGGCTGAAACACCCCAGTAAGACAGCACTAATCCTTTACCTTTGCTCATCTGCAGTGTTTATCATGGATTGCAAGCACCTCCCCAAGGAGGTTATACTTTTGAATCAGCTGCCTCTGTTGGCAATAGCGACTTGAGCCCAGAGGCGAACACCCTGGGCGGCTCATTTTCCTGAGCAATTACCGACCGGGATATTGCAGCTGTGGCGACGGTTTCTAGGTTCCTCTGATCCAAGTAAAAAAGGTAGTTTGAAGTGAAGGAGTTTTCTGCTTGTAGGGGAAAACTTGGGAAGACAGAGTTCCAGAAAGGGAAACTCAGCACAGAAGTCCACCAAAGATCATTCACAACTGACATCCTACAGGAGCTTTTTAATAAAGATCTTCATGTTAAAGTGACAAAGAAATCTCTAACATGAAAAGGAATGTGTAACATAGTCTGAAATAATACTTCTCAGATATTACAATAAACCATAATTTGCCAGGTCAGGTTCTTCTTCTCAAGAAAAATTCAGAGAAGCATCTCCTTCTTACATTTTCCTTATCATCAATTATATAATTTCTGCAATGAACTTCAAATATACAATTCCATTTCTATGCATTGTTGCTCCCCCCAAAACTCCTTCTGATCCTACCACCATAGATGTTTTCTCAAACCTCCAGCTAAACTGATGATGCAGAACAAAAATAATCAAGGATAAAGAAGCTTAAAGGTGAAAGTATACATCTTAACAACACTTTAATGAAAAAAGATGAAAACTAGATCAATAAATTATACATGCTAGGAATTTTACATACTTAAGGGCCACTGGGTAGTGAGTTCTATTTTGTGTTAAAACAAAATCAAAAATAAACACACTGATTTAGTTAAGCCAAAAAAGTGAGAAAGCTCAGAAAATAGTTTTCTTACCTGCCTGTGCTCCAGTTACTTATATATGGTTTTAAAAAACCAACAAAAATGCTATAAAATGGGAGGGTTTTCTGCACTAAAGCAAATATTGCACTATTTGGCCAAGCCATGGGTCCCTCTATCTGAGCATCCTGATCTGCTGCCTGCACAGTGAGTGTCTGCAGTTCATTGGTGTCACAGTGTTTCATCCTGTCACCCTCATCAGACAGCCCCACCTTCAAAATAAGGATGTATTTATCAGGAGAGAAGTTGAAAGTATTTCATATTTATTTGTACAGTTTTGGTGGAGGACTACAACAAATATGGCAAAAAACTGTGAAAATACCTGCATTTTCTTTCTTTTTCTCCCCCTAAACACATTAGATTTTCCTTCCTGTCACTGTTCAATATTTGAGATTGCAGCTGCGCTGCGTATCAGGTGAGCCCATTTGGCTGGCTCAGGTGCCTGATACACATCCACAGAAGATTCTGGCTTTCTAAAATTACGTGAGTCACGTGCCACAGCAACTTTAGTGTCTCACGTAGTCCATGAATCACATGAGAGGCAGTATATCCCTAGCCAGCATTATCCAACTACAACAATGCATATTGCCAAGTGCCATTCCAAAGGGACTTTGCCCTAAACCAAACTGGTATCTGAGGTGCATTCACTCCTCCCATTTACCTCTCCCACTACCATATGATTTTCTCCAAGAAGAAAGACCTGCCCTTTTATGAGGTCCACATTAAACTTTGAATTGTCTGTAAATGAAGATAAAATTCTCATGAGTATAAAATCAATTATTCTTCGTGATTAATTAAAGTAGCTTCATATTTCTGTGTATCAGCAGTTGTCTGCAGTGACCTACTCAAACTTTCATACATAATTTATTTGTCCTAAAACATAATATGACTAGAAATATCAGTCTTGGGACCTTTAAATACTTCCAGTGTCAGGGAGCAATTATTGAATAAAGTGTAGTGAAAATCATCAGAAATAGTAGAAAAATTACAGGCATACATTTGAGTTTGTAAGAACCAGTAAAAAGCAATGAGAAACACTCTCGACTTGGAACATGCTTCTGTTTAAGTCATCCATTTTCTAATGAGGAGACACTGAGGCTGCAGAACATGCAAATCTGCCAAACAATCCCAAATATCACATGTAGACCGCAAAAATATAAGTGCTTGTCCAGATAGTATTTGGGTGATGAGAAAATAGAGCTCTAAGTTGGTTCTGTATAAATATTAGGAAAAAGTGATAGGAATAGGTTACTTTGATTGCTTCAGTCCTGATTAGCCCAGGGAAGTTTAGTATATTTGTATGTTGCTGTTCAAGATGTGGCAACGTAAAATTTCACTCACATTTTTATTAGGGAAAAAACCCAACCCACACCTGTTATGAAAAATTTTTGTTTAAAGTAAGCATAATATTTCCTGGAGTTATGCATTTCTCATCTAGTACTAAATAGCAATTTTGGCTCTTGATCAATTTTTCATGAAAGCATATACATTTAAATATTTATGCATGTTATGAGCTCTCTGGAATAAATCAAAGACAGAAGTAACACTGATGAAAAATATAGGGTTAATCCAATTATTCCAGATAGCTGTATGGTCTCCGCTCAAAGTGATTTTCAAGTGAATGTTCATTAAAATATGAGAAAGTGAAAATTTATAAATCAAAGCAGTCTTTTCCACACTGCAATTAATCCACAGACTTTTACACCACAGGGAATTGCAGAGGCCAAAGACTGAATATGAGGTAGGAATAGGGCTGAATGCTTCTCTGTACGTTGAAAGTCACTTATGTCCCTGGAAACTGTACAGAAGCCTTGTCAAACAGTTGACTATCATACCTCTAACTATCAGAAATGAAGATGAACCCTAGTGTAACAACAGAAGAATGTTCTCAGTCTGCTGTTGCAAGGTTTGAGTGCTGCCCATCATCCTGGGCTAGAAACTGGCTTTCATTCAGGTCCTGTTTGCACGGGTAGGTACCAGCTGAAGACGATCCTGGGAGACTGCTGCATCACAGAGGTTGAAGACACCATACCAGCTTGTTGAGGTGATGCCAGGGCACTCCACTGGCATCCACTGCTCACACTGGCAAAACTGCCCTGGAGGTGTGTGAGTGATATGACTAAACTGGTTTGCCTCAGCTCTGTGATAGATTTACATTTCTTTTTCCAGGGAGAAGAACTAATTTCTCAAATGAGATCAGCTGATTTGGGGCTGATTTGATCAATTCTGTAGGAAGCATCAACACAAGAGTGAGAAATGTTCCATCTGTGAGGTCTGGCTCTTGGCCACGATTCCCTCAATTCCCTCACTGAGCTTACTTGCACTTGGGCAGTGAGTCAGTCAGCTATGGGAAGACTTTAGGACCTTCATTGATGATTGAAGTGTATGAGAATGAAATTCAGCCTACTAAGGATAAGGTTTGTTAATGCCTGTCTTCAAGAGGTGCACTTTGATTTCTATCAGTCCTACGTTTTGCATTAACCTCTGGGCTTGCAGTCTCTAAGAAAATATAAGAGCCAGCTCTTTCACTGTGGTGCCACAAGGTAACGTGGATTGACTGATCACATCTAATGAGAAGACACAGAATAGTCTTCTTTATTGCAAAGGAAATCTCAGAAGGCATATTAGTTCATTCTCCTGGCTTCTGAGTTGTGTGGGGCATTGCTGTACCACAATGTGAGGTAGGTAGTGGGGCGAGTCTGAAACCATGTGTTACACTGTCCTCACAATGCTCATTGTACTCAGCTCCCTTTACATCTTTCCTGTGGTGCCATTAATGCATCAATCATTAACCATATATTTGGAAGTCAGAAAGTATGTACAGGTTCCAAACACTGAATGCACTGCAGATTTTGAGAAACTACCATCCCACAGCCCCCACAACTCAGTAGGGGAGTAACCAGATTCAGAGCCCAGTGAAGTTAATAGGACCTTTTCTGAGTAAGAGCATTGCAGAATCCCATATCCTAAATTCCCATGGGATGCATGCTTGTCATTGTTGAAAGGCTGTAAGAGAGGAGAAGGAAAAGTTATCTACTGTCCATGGGACACAAGTTTGATGCAGCCTCACCATTAAATAATACCAATACCAGCAGGTCTCTGTACTGTGGGAGCCCTTTGGAAGGGGAAAGGAGAGGAGCAGGAGGCTGCAGTAGTTCTCTTATTCTTCATGGCTATTTTTAAAAATTTGACACCTGTTTTTAAAAATATTAAACTGGGAGCTCTTGCAATTACTGCCAATTGATTACTAGTATGGATGAGAGGCTGACATGTTGCTACACCTCTGGCATTAGCAAGTCTGCCTCAGTTATACAGCTTCAGTTCTATGCCTATAAATGGGAATGATAGAATTTGACTCTTCACAGAATTTTTTATATTTTAGTAAGGTGAAGGTCAGATATGTAGAATACAACTTTTCAGCTTCTTTCACAGACAATTTTAATGTTGCCCCCCAAAGTTACTTCCTTTTTCTTTAATTAGGAGCTGCATTTCTTCAAGAACTGGGATTTTCTTAATCACCAAGTATTTCAGTTTTCTTAAAATAACAGTTGAAGTTCATTTCAAAGCTCTGATAGTTTTCTAGGCTTTTCCTGCATCCATCCACGTCTGCCTGCCCTCCTCCCTTATGGCAGACAGTTGCAAAGGACAAGATGATGGAAAAGCACAAGACAATGCAGAGATTTGGAAATGCAAAGAGAGCTGGGACAGCTTAGCTGCACACTATTTCAACCTTTTTGTTCTTTGAGAGGCATGTATAATGAGCTCCATAAAATTGTCCTATCTGTCCTTATTCAATATTGGCAAAAAATTTATTCTCTGCATTGCAAAAGAAATTCATGGTGCTATTATGCCCAGTACAACTTTTATGCACAGCATGATTGTCCCAGTCACATCCTATTTCATCATACCAAAGCCAGCTGTAATCGTCAGAGCAAACAGATTCTTTTGAGCCTGTTCAGCACAGCACTTTAGAATATGTTTGGTTTTTTCTGTCCAATTATTAAACTTCTAGGTAAAGCCAGTGTAAAGTTCTAAATGCCAGAAACCCAGTATTGTTTCTTCTGCTCTTTTTGTAAAACCCTCATTTCAGCTATTAATTTTGTCCAATTATTAAATCCCTAGGTAGAGCCAGTGTAAAGTTCTAAATGCCAGAAACCCAGTATTGTTTCTTCTGCTCTTTTTGTAAAACCATCATTTCAGCTTTTTTTTCTAAATGATTTTTATTTACTGAAGTTTGAATTCCTATTACAACTTTGCATAATTGTCCTTAATACAAAAGACAACCAAAATGCCTTCTAAAAAAAATGGCACACATAAAAGCCCACCCCAAAACCATCCTTTTCTTATTATCTTCAGAATTTTAAATTTTGTTTGTAGCAAGCATCTATATAAGCTTACAAATTAATGAAGAACAAAAGCAGAAACATAAGACAGACAGCAACTTCCACATCTTTCAGGAACTGATGTGGCCAAAAGACTCCCACTGGCTTACTCTTGTTCGTAATCTTTCTCTCTGCTTTGAAAATTAAAGTAAGATATCAGCACTGCTGATATCCTAGCTTTCTCATGCATTTATTTTCAGAGACAATTTTTATTGCTAGTTTCAGATGAACAAAATCTACCTGAACTCAGACATAATGGGAATGTTATAAAAAGAGACAAATGCTTTCCCTTTTTTCTCATAATCATAGTTCTCTGCAGCTCCTGGGCACAGGAAGAAAAAAATTTGAAATACATCTGGAGGAAAAAAAAAAGTCTTAAAATACATTTGTCTCAACTGGAATTGAGGTATTTACATAAATGGCTGTTCTTGTGAGATTCCTGAATAAGGCTCATGTCCCAGGGCACTCTGGATTAATGGTCCAGCACAGCCAAGACCTTGAAAGTAAGAAGTGATTCTTAACCTTCAACTCTTGAGAGATCAGAATCCCATTTTCAGGAAACATATGTCCAATAACAAGGGCTGTTTAGCATGATGCAATTCATCAGTAAGTTTTGGATCCTTATCTGCTTTCAACCTTTTAGCCCAAGGAAGTCTGTTTATAGACATTATCATCACCATAATCACAAATTATTGAAATAAAACTTCTATTAATGATTTTACCCTTCCTACGTTAGCAGCACTCCAAATCAACATGAACCAAGCAAGGACAGACAATACAAGAAAACCTTGTCATTCTGGACCTATGTTTCTTTTACCATTTTGCACTTTAAAGAAAGTTAAGCAAAATGAATCAAAACCCTTGGGGGCTTTCATTTTTTTTCCTAGATAAAACCTGAATTACTTTGGGTTTTATTCTGTCATGGAATCACATGACTGATGGAATCATAAGACTGAACAAGTCACTTTGTCCCAAGTTTTAGCAAAACTATCACTGTAAGTTCAGAAACAAGAAAGTAGATGAAAAGACAATCTCATAATTTGGCAACTGTCTCAGGAACTTTGACCCTCTGAAGATGCTAATACTGAATGTATTTCAGAAGCTTTTAGGAAAAAATTCCCTTTCCCAAGATCAGCTGAGAAGACTGGATTTTCCTCTTCTGTCTAGTACTAAAGAGAGGAGGCACAGGTGAAAGGAAAACACTAACACCAAATCTTCAAAGATTTAAGGAGAGTTTTACCTCAACAATTCCTATTAATAACAATATTGTATTTTTGACTAGCAGGTTTCTGGCTTTGATAAAACTATCCATACACTGTGACCCAAACGTCCTAATACAGAACAAGACTTCTGACTCAACTATTAGAGAAAAAGTTTTCTAGAATGGCTTTCAGGCTAATTTGGGGGACTTTTCGTTAGAGGGGTCTCCATTTGTGAGGTCAAAATGAAGAAATAAGGTCAAATATGAAGAAGCTGTGCTGCCCTGTACTATTGGATGTTACATCTCTAAAATGACAGGGAGACAGGGCCTAATTCATGGATCTTTAATCTCTGTCCTTTACAGTCAGATCAGAAGACCATTCTGTGTTCATTTTTTTAACAGGCAACACATCTGTCAAAGCCAAACTCAGATGTTTAGAACGAGAAAAATGCATTTTTTCCCTTTTATTCCAAGAATTGATCACCATTAAAAGAGAATATTGAAAAGTATTTGCATATAGTCCTCTCATTCTCACACAAAACAAAAATATACAAAAATATACAAAAGCAAAACAATTTGTAATTCTTTCAGTGAGAAATAGCAGTTACAAATTTGGAGGTCTTGTCTTTTCTTTTTCTTTTCTTTTCTTTTCTTTTCTTTTCTTTTCTTTTCTTTTCTTTTCTTTTCTTTTCTTTTCTTTTCTTTTCTTTTCTTTTCTTTTCTTTTCTTTTCTTTTCTTTTCTTTTCTTTTCTTTTCTTTTCTTTTCTTTTCTTTTCTTTTCTTTTCTTTTCTTTTCTTTTCTTTTCTTTTCTTTTCTTTTCTTTTCTTTTCTTTTCTTTTCTTTTCTTTTCTTTTCTTTTCTTTTCTTTTCTTTTCTTTTCTTTTCTTTTCTTTTCTTTTCTTTTCTTTTCTTTTCTTTTCTTTTCTTTTCTTTTCTTTTCTTTTCTTTTCTTTTCTTTTCTTTTCTTTTCTTTTCTTTTCTTTTCTTTTCTTTTCTTTTCTTTTCTTTTCTTTTCTTTTCTTTTCTTTTCTTTTCTTTTCTTTTCTTTTCTTTTCTTTTCTTTTCTTTTCTTTTCTTTTCTTTTCTTTTCTTTTCTTTTCTTTTCTTTTCTTTTCTTTTCTTTTCTTTTCTTTTCTTTTCTTTTCTTTTCTTTTCTTTTCTTTTCTTTTCTTTTCTTTTCTTTTCTTTTCTTTTCTTTTCTTTTCTTTTCTTTTCTTTTCTTTTCTTTTCTTTTCTTTTCTTTTCTTTTCTTTTCTTTTCTTTTCTTTTCTTTTCTTTTCTTTTCTTTTCTTTTCTTTTCTTTTCTTTTCTTTTCTTTTCTTTTCTTTTTTTTCTTTTTTCATATGCCTTAAACATACAAGAAGCAATCTCCCAGCTTCTCCAAAGTGACCACAACCAGTGCCATTCGTTTGTGAGGTTCTGCTCCTCTGTATGAATGCCACAAGTGTACATTCATGCACACTTCCTGCCTCTTTCCTGCACTCTGGAAACCCAGGAGATTCCCAGTGGCTCTGTGGCTGCTGTTCCACACGAGCAGGAAGAGATGCCTGTGAGGGAACACTCAACTTCTCAAATGCTGAGTGTATGGCCCCGATCCAGAGCAATATCTGTTTTATACCTGTCATCTCAGAACAAAAGTCCTGCAAATGATGGCAAGAGGACTTCTATACTTCATAAAAAAACCCAACAAACAGGACATCTACCTTATATCCAAGGGAAGAGACAACAATAGCATCTATGCTTGTTAATAAAAGGCTGTATGGCTTCTGTCTTGGTTGGTATAAAGACAAAATTTATGGCCTAACCTACCAGTGGAGTTGTGTTACTTCAATAAGTCCAGAAGTTAACTGGAAACACAAAATGAAACAAAAAGCTACAAAGCTGTAGGAAAAGTGGAAGAGCATTACTTAAATTTGTGTATTCATTTTACACTTTTTCCACAGTATCATGCAGAGAGACAGGAATTTCATTGGAGACTATGGTTACTGTTGTCTATTTTTTATACATAATACCTTACTGATCTTTAGCTTGTTTTGAAAAAATATCTCAATGATCTATCCTTTAAAGGTCTTGTTCCCATTTGTTATGATAAGACAGAAATCCATTTTGCAAACGGTCCTAATCAGCAAAGGTTTTTGGGAAGAAAATCCACTGACGTTATCCCACTGAAACTCATGACTTCCAGAGAGACTCTGGCTGCACACAGCAGAACACGGATGTGCCAGGCCTGCACAGCCTCTGGTCAGCACACAGGAGCAAACCCAATGGATCCAATACATGTTGGATTAAACATGCACTGTATTTTCAAAGATGTAGATGTGAATTTACTGGAGAGCTTTAAAGAGCTTTATTTCCTGCACTATCCTCACTTCCCACTTCCCAGCTGTGTTTTATCTTCTCCTCACACCATGCTGGCAAATCATGTATTTTGGACAGCTTTCATGTCCCATCTTTTACTCCTCCAAAAGACAGAGATATCACAGCGTTGTGCAGCAGTCTAAATGCATATATTATATCCATTCATCCCCTCTCTTGTCAGCCCTGCGTAGCAGAGCCCTTATCATACAATTCAATATGAGGGTGCAGTCCCACTTCACCACCCAACAGGATGGCAAGACAGAGTACCAGAGGTGTGCATATAGCAATGGGCTCAGCCCCATCTCTACCATAATTCTACTATCATGGCTTTGCATACAGCAAATTGCCCTACATCCAGAAACCATCATTACACCACAAAGCAGCAGGGTACATGTTACCTCAATGAAAAATGTGGTAGGTTACTGCAAATGGGGTATCTGATTGCCAACATCACTAGGCTTGGCAGGGCTCATCCTCAACCTGCCAACTAATCCCTCTTTTGCCTTTTCTTTGAGTTAGAAGTAAAACCAACAAACCTGCCTTACCAGCATCATCATTATAGTAGTAGTAGAGGAATGTTCATTTCACTACCCAAAACAATGCTGAACAAAAATAATGGACCATCAAAGGAATAACTCCATGCTGAGATAAACAAATAAACAAAATATTAACTAAATGGCTATTCCGGCTTCTCATTTCTACAATCTTTTCCCCATTAAATATAAAATTCCCAGAAAAACTTCCAGAAATTGCCTGATGAAATGTGTGAAGGGGAAAGAGTAGGACCTGTGTTCAGCAAGAGCTCACTTAGCCCCACAAGGATGGATACAACTCCTGCTGAATTCCTTGGAATGTATTTTTTCAAAGGTGTTTTGGACATATACATTTTGGCTGCTACACTGACCTAACCAACAACATGGGTTTCTAATAGACAGAATTGTTGTTATTTGTAGAATCATCTCTTGGTCATCCATACAGTGATTTTATTTCTTCCTTTACTACTGCATACATAATATTTCTTGGGATAGGTCCTTTTTGTCAGGCAGGTAGAACACAATCCAGGATGCTGCGGTGTCACCTGTTAAAGGCAGAGCTGCTTCTCTTCTTTCTTAACAATTTCAACAACACCATGAAGCTGTATGTCATGCTGGGTGACAGAGAGAGCAAGAATGCAAGGAAAAGGAAAACTTGAGCAAAAAATAGTAATTCTCAGTTTACATTTCTATTTTTTTTCACATGTACATGTAGTTCTTTTCATGGTTCTTCTAATAGGGGACTACAAATATTCATTAGGTCTGAATAACTAAAAGTACACCAAGGCCAAGTGCTTCTTATCTCAGCAACATGAAAAAGTATGTAATGTCAATGCTGTAAGTAAAAAGATTTGGACACCCGACACAGAATTCTGGCCAACATACCTCGCTATCTCTTTTTCTGCGGTTTTTAGAGTTATTCTTTATATTTTATGTCAGAAAATCTTAGTGTTCTAACCCTAACAAAGGTTCAAAATTTTAAGATATACATAAATTTTAAAGTAATAGTAGACTTCCTATATATCATTTACAAAGAACACTAAATCTAAGTTCTTTTTATGTAATACCTCCTGAGTTCATCAAGTTATAGAATCATAGAATGGCCTGAGTTGGAAGAGATCACAGAATCAATTAACACAGAATCAACCTCCCTGCCATAGGCAGGGACACTTTCCCCTAGCCCAGGTTGCTCAAAGTCTCATCCAACCTCTCCTTGAACATTTCCAAGGAGGTGGTATCCACAATTTCTCTGGGCAACCTGTTCCTGTGCCTCACAGAGAAGAGTTTTTATTTTGATATCTAATTTAAAGCTACTCTATTTCAGCTTGAAGCCATTCCCCCTTAACCTGCTACTACATGGCCTTGTAAAAAAAGTTTCTCTCTATCCTTTTTGTGGGCTTCCTTCAGGTACTGGAAGGCCACCCCGAAACCTTCTCTTTTTCAGGCTGAACAATCCCAACACTCTCTGCCTTCCCTCAAAGGACAGGTGCTCCATCCCTCTGATCAGTTTGGTGGCTCTCTGCTAGACTCACTCCAACAGGTTGGTGTCCTTCCTGTGCTGGAGACCCCAAAGCTGTTATTTTGTACTGAACCATGTGTGCTTTTTTCTGTCTGTAGCATGTATTGTATAAAGATTCTTAACTTCTACAGTTAATTGACATAATAATATATAGCTAATATACAAAACACAAGACAAGCATTTAAATTATTTGCATAACCTGAATGAGATACTTCATCATGTCAGCTGAATGGTGGGTTTTTTTACCTAATATAATATGAAAACATATTTATGATTCATGAGTTTTTAAAAATTAGACTGTAATTAGAGATTCTAAGTCCCAACTTTGCACCTAACTGTGAAGTTTTTAAATTTCATTTAAATTCTGTATTCTGTTTCCTCTCTGTCTTCTGCATTACCAATTCATATAGAGATTATATAGATCATATAGCAGCTCACAAATGAGAAAAAAATACATTTTCAAAAATATTTTTCAAAATCCAATGAATAAATAATAATATCTTTCCATTTTGTTGGAGTCCAAATACATTTAACCTTTAACTTGAACAGCCATTCTGCCAGTTATGTAAGTAAAAATCCAAATCTTCATTCAGTGACTCAAACCTTTTAATTTTAATATTTTTAAAATGGTTTAGTAAAAGAAAATAGAATTGACAGCTACATAGGAAAACTGACAATTTTTGTTATTTAAAGACATTTTTCACAAATCTTTCATGCAAGAAAGAAGCTGCCAGTTGACAGTTTATGTCCTTAAGGAAGATGAATCTTTGGATATATGAGACTTTTTAAGGTCATATCCTTAAGATATGTATGCACACCTGTGTATTCTAACTTCAAGCACAACTGAACACATGTAGAGCTTTAATTGTTAGTAGAGGATGTAGCTGTTTACTTTAGACTGAAGAAATATTACATCTGGTAGTAAAGAGAAGCTGCAGAGACATTCTTGGTCCAAAGATGAAATAAAGGTGTGTGATGAGAGCTGTTACTAAGAAGCAATAACGGACTGCCTTAGAAACTTGTAAAAGCAGAAAGAGAATTGGGAATACAGACTTAATGTTATCAATCAGTTTCCATCCCCTATGGGAATTTTACACTCAAACATTCAAATTCCATTAGGTAAGCTTGATGAAAGTCATCGTTTCTCACCCATAGTGATATTTGTACTTCTGTAGTGTCTTTAACTTGGGTTTTTTTGGACATGAGTGTGCTTGCATAAAAAGGTTCTAAATCAGTGTTTCCTAAAGACCCTTGTAATGAATATGACCTTAAGCTGGGGCTGCACACTTATCTGCAGTGCAAACCCATTTGCAGGCTGCTTGGAATTCTAACAACAGTGACCATGGCAGTGGCAGTGCTACCCAAGCCTAAGGTTCTTGTCTTACATATTCTGCAGATCTGGAAAAGGCAGTCTGCCCATGACAGCTCCACCTCTTAAGAGGTTCAGCGGAGTGTGGCCACAAAAGAAAAAATAAACCTTTAGGAGAAACAGAGAAATACTTTGTGAGCTACAGTCTTGCCCTCCAGGAAGCCTATTGCTCTCCTTTCAGACCCAGAGAGTGCTGACATCTGGACATTCCCCATTCATGAAAACCCATAGTGCTTCCTCGTGCAGAAAACTGTGAAGTTTGTGAAAAGACTGGAAACAGAATAATAGAAATTATGCTGCTGCAAAGAGGGATAATTCTTATTGCTTTAGATAACCATATAAATAGTGTAAAGTCTACATGACATCCTGTAAAGTCTACATAAAAAAAAAGAAGGCTACATGAATGGTTGGCAATGCCTAAAGGAAGAAAAACTATCAATGGGTATCTAGGGCCAGCAGACTTAAGTATATGTAAGGTATTTTTGTTTAAATATCAACAGGGATACATGCTGAGATGGCAAAATTTTCATACTTATAGCGAAAAGAAAGAAGGAGATCCTGGGTATCTTTTGAGGGATCAGAAATTATGGGTGATAGTAATTTGATGTATATATTCCATTCCAGAAGTAATCATATTGGATGCTGAAAGAGCAAATAGAAGGGTAAACCTGCAAATATGCTGGAACAGATGATCTCTTTCAGAAAACTGCTTGTAGCAATTCTGTGCCAGTCAACATGCTTATTAGAGTTCTATTGAGTCACACAAAGTCATACAGAAATATGAAGATCAAGCAGAAGCTTGGAGATAACTCAGAATCAGGGATCAGGGGGTAATTAGGTAGGTCAGACACACTGGGTGATTCAGATGAAATTCACCTGAACATCGTGTACTAATATGACTAAGATAATAAAAATTTTGGGACAGCATATGTAGCTTACTTTCAAAGAAATATATTTTTAAAAGGAGTGATTCATAAAGTGAGTCAGGGTTCATATCCAATAAACAAATGAACAGATACTTCCAGGAAAACATGGAGGGGTTATGTGAATACAATCCCTATTTAACCTCTGAACTGACTGAATGATGTACAGCCACATCAGGGAGGTGGTAAAATTCAGTTATGATACCTTTTATCTTGGTAATCAACAGAAAAAATTACATGCATGCTGTCATTTTCTACCACTTTTCAATTCATCAGTGTCTCACTCATGCTGGTGATCAGGAGCAGGACCATGACCATGACTGCACACATTCACATGCACACAGCTTCTATGGGATGTAATGATTTTGTAATTCTCCAGCTGCTTCCAGTTCTGTAAACACTTATTGACTTTGTTTCTACTAATGAGCTGAGACTTACCCGGTGACACAAAACACCTGAGGGGCAACCTGCACAGACTGTAATTAACTTTTGGTTCCTGTTTCTGTTATTTAATTAGTAACATCAATTTTGAACACTACACATGCTGATCCCAGAACATACAGGCAATTACCAACAGCCATTAAACCCTATTTTCTAAATTACATGCCAAGGATAAATGATTTCAAAATATAAAAACAATGTAACCAAAACATTTTTTATGCTGTGTCTCTGCTAGATAAGCTTAATAGTTCCTCACATTACGTGATTATTCCTACTTCTGTCTAGTATCAGTGGACCTAGGATACAATGATTCCATAAAAATTGTTATGCTCTGCAGAAGTGTCAGAACATGTTTTCCTACAGACCAATGTAAAGATGCAGAGTGTGCATAGAAGTGATTTCAGCCCCAGGAGTACCATGTACCTTTTGCTACTCTACATAGATGTGCACTAAAGAGGGTCAAGTGTTCAGTGGCGACTCAGGGTTTCAACATCTCTGTTTTACTTTGGATCCTGTTTCACCCACCTGCAGCTAATGAGCACTTCACAGTTCTTGATCCAGAGCTGTTAGGCATAGTCCATACGCGCACAACGCTGAATACTGAAGTATCTATGCCAGAAAAAGCTCTACTTTCAATCCTATGGTTATATAACATAGGAAGCCTGGGAACCAGGTCTATGCCTGCAGGACTATACTACTTTCTTTGTCATCAAGATGAAGAAAATTAGGTTTCTCAGGTTAGCTCTTGCCCTTACACCCTACAGAGACTACACACTGTAAATTGCTCTAGATTTCTGTTGAGCCTGAAATAAGCCAGACCTGGGGAAGAAGTGCAGATGTTTTTGTCAGTGGCAGAGGTTTGATTCGGGCAAAAGCTCTAGGCTTCTGCTGAACTGAGAAGACTATGATGGTGAATGGAAGGGATTGGTATTCCCAGTGAACTTAAAATAGATAGATACCTGTTTGGGGACCGACTGCTGCTCACACAAGCACCACAGTAAACATTACTTCAGCACGGTGAAGACAATGGCTCCAAAGCAGTTGCTGGAAATTGATGTGGGATTGCTTAGACTGGAGAAGAGAAGGTACAGGTGCATAAATATCTGATGGGAGGGAGCAAAGAAGCTCCAGGCTCCTCTCAGCACTGCCCCAGTGACAGGACAGGGAGGCAATATGCAAATTATGTGAGTTTGCAGATACTGAACTCAGTAGCAGCACCCCCAGCAGCTTCTGCAGTACCGGCTTCAACCCTAAACCTTGCTTCATTCATTAGGAATAGCAGGAGAGCATATGGAAGATGCAGGAAAGCTACCTCCTTAGGTATAGTTATTAAAAAACCCTGCTTTTTTCCCCCCATAGAACTTGCTAGAGACCAAAGCACTCTTGCAGAAGCTGTCAGATTTGGACAAGTTTCTGAGTCTAAATATGATTTAAACTTTACCCAGTGTTTCTGGGTGCCTTCTCACCTGCACAGTGTTTCTTTATGGCAGGGCCAAAAAGGTGCCATGCAAGTACATGGCTTCAGAGTTTTCCTGCTTGATCCTTTCTGACCAAGTCCTTTCCCTTTATAGTTCATGAAATATGACATTGAACCTAGACCCAGGATGCTAAGGACAATTGCCTATGCTGATACTTGTTCTAATTCAATCATTAAACTAAGATTAAGTCTACTTTGTTGCAGCAGAATTACTATCATTGCAAGGCAGAACACAAAAGGTTTTTTTCCTTCTAGAAAGGACCCATTTAGGCACATAGAACTTTTAGACAAAGGATGAAGAGTCATACAGGATGTGGTTTGAAGACAAAAATTCTCCACATATGATAAAAGCTATCCCCATATTTTGGTATCTTCATCTTACTCTTCCTTGCCCCCTCACCAGCTGTTATTTTTCTGTATGTGAAATGCATCCAAACCATTTCACACATAAAAAAACAAAAAATCCCTCCAACCCCAAATCAAGTTAAGAACAGAATAATTCAAACATATGATAACATAATATAAAAAAAACCCAGTCACTTTAGTCATTCATCTGATAAGTCAAACACCACATTGTTAGAATTTAATTAGCAGAGATTGACAAATGGCACAATGGAATGGAAAATCTTGGCTGGGAGATGATAACAGAGCTGTAGAGCCTAATGTTGTCTATCCTCTTTCTCCACATCCTTCATAGCCTCTAATGACATAAGAGACATCTTTCAAAAGAACATTACTGTATCTTTAGAATAATTTGAAAATTACCCATGCACTAACTTTGAATGTTCAAAGTCCTTAGAAAGGGATAAAATAATTTCATGTACAATTTAGTCATCCATATTTTCATATAACTGCAAACTATTTCAGAGAGATAAAGGTGACAGCTACATTATGTCCACTACACCACAGTGTCTTTGCAGCATCAGGTCCTGATAAAAGTTTTGTCAGTCATTCAGTACTAAATAAATAAACTTTAAATGACATAAAATAAAATATAAGACCATTAAATTACTTCATTCACTCAGGCAGAGGGCTGCAGAGTACTTTGCTTAGCATGGTACATGGAGACTTTGCAACAGGAATTTGTTAGGGTAATGCCAATTACTGTGGGAAATCACTCGTGCTTTAAATGCATAGAAAATTATTCAGAGCTATATCAACATCTTTGCAAAAATCATAAATGGACTGAATAAGATGTGTATTATCTTACTCTACATAAGCTGAAGTAATGACAAAAATTTTTTAGGTTTGATGGTGTTTGATAACAGCACTCCATCGATAGCATGTATCTTTGTTATGGACTTATTATCACTTAACTCCTACTGCCCAGCTGTCTCTCTGTATGAGGTACATGGAACACACACTAACAAATTAATCTCCATAACAAATGGGATTTTTTTCTTCTGTCAGTATCTTGGTGGGAAACACAAGGTTTGAGAGAGACAATCTTCAGAAATTAGTTGATCTAATCATAAAATATGAATTGAACAGGGAGGAGAGTTGAGACATTCTTTTTTTAGCAGTGGAACAGACCTTCCACCATTTAAATTAACATGACAGATGCAGGGTGATGAAAAGAGAAATGAGGAAAATTATTAAAAGAGTGAGATATTTAATGATATAAAGTTCTGATTTAATGATATAAAAATTAAACAGAACTCCTGAGATGCCTTGTTTTTCTAAAACTGCAAGGCGTGGGAGGAAAATGATTTGTGGCAAAAAGTTTCTGCCTCACTGTGACAGAAGCCTGTGATTCACAGAGATAACAGTGAGTACCTTTCATCTAAAAGGATGTTTAAGTGCATTACAAACTGATTCACAAACTATACACAGCATTAATTATATAAAATTCTGCCATTTATCACAGAAATTCAGCTATCAGTGGGAGAAATGGAACAAGTAATGAAGGCAGGAAATTCAAAGCACATGTTCTCTCACCTCTGCTGTCACACACCCACCCTCTAGGTTTTCCAGTGAATCTTTCTCTTTTTCTAATGGTCATGGTGAATAATGACCTGCAATAAAGGCAGGATGTTTAAGTTCTGCAAAACAGAGCTCAGCAGGCATACGAGCTGCCCTCTTTTCTGACACATTACAAGTAACAAATGACAAACTGTTTGCCACATCCCCCCAGTTTGCTTTCTGCCACCAAATAATGGATGCCTGCTGTTATTGATACCATTACAGCAGTTATCCTTCCTGCTCAGGTGGAAGGGACATACATTTTGGAGGTCAGTATTTCTTTTCCAGCCCTTACTGACTGTAGGGCTGCAGAAATACTCAATGCTTTCATTTCTCTGACAAACTGCATCAATGAAGCAAAGCTATAAATTTTGACTTCCCATTAAAATGAAGATCCAAAAAAAAAAAACCAATTGCCACTAGCCGACATTTTCCACTTGGCATTTCACATTTGGGCACATACAGAAAAAATAAAGACAATGAAAAAGTGGATTAGGTCAATGTTTCCACCTCTGCAGAAAGAGCATGGCTGTCAGAAGTCTCCATGGGAATTACAGGATGTAAAGTCTGGCACTCTGCTACCCTTGTGGCTGGGGGAACTCATTGCCATCTCCAGGCCTGCAGGAGGAAGGAACCCTCACAGGGTCAATTGGCACCCTTAGCAAAGGAAATCCTAATTTCTTTAGGACACAAATCAGTTTCATATTAGAAGGACTGAATTTGCACAAAAGAAAAAAAAGGGAAAGATCTGCATTAAAAAAACTAGCTTTTGCTAAAAAATTTCTACTTAATTTCAAGATAGTGCAGCTAACTTGAATACTCCCTTCAGGTGAATTATAAAAGGTCTCTGAATAAGACCTGAAGCTAGAATATATTGACTTCTCTGTTGTTACTTAACTTCTACATTACTATCTCAGCAAGAAATGTCCCTTTATATTAGCACGCTACTTTTAGCTATTATCTTTAATTGTCTGGCTCATTTAAATTATTAGCCTGGGAAATTCTGGGGATATTGAAGAAGAGTCTCTTAAAACAGTGACTGTGCTAAAACAGCCAAGGTTTCCTTAGCTGTCAGTTCATTAAAATCACTTCCTGCAATTATTTCATCCCTTTTGACTTTGTTTTAAAAAATATACTTTCTGGATTATAAGGTCAAGAACAATCCCCCTCAAACATGAATGAAATTCAAATCTTCCAGAGTTGTCTTCCCGAGTCTTGCAAACACTACTATTTCTTTGGAAAACATGAAGTGCTACATTTATCTTTTCTAGAACTGAATAGTCATTATCGATATCATTAAGTAATGCTAAAATTTTACTTTCTTGCTAACATATTGAAGTCAACATGCCCGTGTTCCTGCATGCATTTTAGATGCTAAAACCCATTCTTCACTCTAGTTGTTCCACAAACTCTGAGACAAGTCTACACAACATTCTTAAACTTCTCCATTAAAAAATGAGAATTACTTTAACAGAAAGAAATGTCCAATGAAAATAACAGAGATGATGTTGTGATGATCATTTTACCCCTACTGAAGAAAAATGAATCTTAAAAAATCTGAGGGTACAGTTCCAGAGCTGTCTGCTTGCTGTCATAATGTCATGCAGAATCTAGCCTTGCCACTGGCTTTCCACACATTATCTGCCACTTTGACTGCACTAAGACTGAAAGATGAGATTGAAAAAAAAAAAAAGAGACCCTTTCCTCCATGACTTACTAAAGTATCTGCTCAGATCATTTGGTCCGATCTTCAGATAGTGAAAATGGACATGGAACCATTGATTAGAGCTTGCTGATTTACACTGGGAAATTATTTTTCTTCAGTCACGCTAAAGCACAGACCATCTCAGTGCCCCACACAGCTTCTCTGCCTCATCTGGACTCCAAAAGCTAGTTCTAGGTCAGTGTGCAAAGGCACTTACTTCCTTTGTTCTAGACATCTTCATAATCAAATCTACTAGCGTTGATTTAATAAAAGGCATTAAAAGGAATATCAGACAGTGTTCTAAAGGAAAATGTGAAAGATTTGTCAAGTACAGTAACCTCAAACATGGGTCCCTGAGTAACTGGTTTTTTACTTCCGTTAAAGTTCTTCACTGTGCATTTCCTCTCTGGTCTTGCCCCAAAAACTTTAGATATCCCTTATTTTTCAGCTGCAAGTACCTGTCTCAAGCTGCCACTTTTGTGGGCTATTTCTTGGGCAATGTGTGGAGTTGTTTAGTGACAGCTCTAATTTAGAATTTAAATCACTTTTGTGTAGGCCTCCTGAAGTCTAGTGGTCCATGAGTTAAGGAATAAGTAACAGGCTGTTGGTCGATGATGTTATGCTACATGTCGTCACGTAACCTAATGGGGCAGAATCGGTATAGGGGTGACAAATACAACGTAAAAATAGTATCTAAATTTAGATTTTAGAGGAATGGGGAAAGGGTTTTCTTTAATACCCTTAACAGTGACTTAATAAAAGCAGTGTCCCTGAGAATAAAAGAATACTTTTACTTCTATGAGAGCAAGCAGAAACTCAGAACATCTTGCTACATTCAATTAAAACCCAACAGAGGATGCTATTATGAAAGAATTATATACCAGACAAGCTCAATTTCTTCATAAACTGAGAGGAAAAAAACAGAGGAGTGATTTTTCAATTAGTTTCAGAAGCAGTTTGGAAGCTCCCTAGGAACATAAAAGAACCCCTCAACTGCACTAATACAATACTGAACCATACTGAAATGATAAACAAGTTACAAATAGGTGTCTGAAAATAGATGTACCTGTTAGGCCAGTGGGCTAGTTTTGTTGCTAGTATAATTTCTCTGGAGTCAATGGTGCTACACAGACATGTAATTCATTCATCATATTTTACCATCTACACTTCATTTTTTGGAATGATCAGACATATTGTGCGTGGTGGGCATATGGTGTAGTTGCAAACCAGAAGATCTGCCCTGAAACTATTTTTGGTTATTTCCCTCTTTCCTGTCACAAAATCAGAAATCTGTAACAACAAATACTTCACTGAAAGGCTATGTCTATTGATGTAGAAATTATGCTGAAGTCGCCAGGAATATTAATTCAGTACACACACTAAAAATCCTGTTTAGCATTTGTCATGACACTAGATGGTAGTGGCAGTTCATAAAAAATGGTTCCATCTATTGTCCTCAACAGGAAAACACAAGACTGGGAAATGAGCAGGGACAGTCATCTAGCTCATACTTACCACTGGCAAATAATAGAACGGTAGATTTTTTTAACCCCTTTCTAGCATAAAGCAGTAAACTATCCCAACTAATTAATTATTGAAATGTGTCAGGAAAAAAAGCTTTCCATGGATCCTTCATGTATCTTTTAAAATTCTTGTATTTAAGAAGGATAATACAAAAAATTCTTCTAACATGACAATTAAATAAGCATACTATTGCCATACTAGATTAACCTAATGTTTTAATGACATCTTTGCCCTGTGCATTCCCTCTCCCATCTGCTGTTTAATTGTATTTTTCCTTGAAACAGGGAGACAAAAGCACCTCTGTGCCAATTAGTTTTGCAAGCCTTTTTTGGTAAGGGAATCAAGGCTAATTGAAACACACTCTGACAGTTGGGTTGCAGCCAGTCATGTCAACACTAAGAAGGGTGTGAGGTAACAGATCAGTCCCTACTGAATAGGCAGAGAGGTACTCTAATGATCTAATAGTATCCCTATGCAGCATCTCATCATAGTTCTTCATCATAGTTTGGTGAAAAAACTGTTGTTTGCTAGCAATGGAAATGTGTGTTAGAATGTTTATCCATATTATTTATTTTAATAAAGAACCCTAGGAAATAAAGTATTCACATAGAAATAATCTTTCCACTGCTAGGAAAGGATCACTGATAGAAGTTCCTTGTTTCCTTCCAACTCTTGACTTCTGCAAATTTAGAAAGTTATTGGAAAGGCCTAAATCCCTTACAGTCTCAGACGAAACCAGGTTTAGAAACTGTTATAATATAAATCAAATAATTTGTTGAAGGAGAGGCAGTTCAAGGCTACTGTCTCAGAGCTGGAAGATGTTGTCAAGGGTAATCAGAATCTCTGTTTCTCATCAACATGTCTTTTTTTGCTTATCATCATCATCTCAAACATGATATAATTACAGCTGAGTGCCTGATGTTTTCTTCTGCATGGGATCACCTTTCCCATTACTGACAGCAGCCTAACCAGCAACTTCCAGACAAGTTCAGACTAGTTCATTGTATTATCCTCTGATTTTTGAAGCTGTCAGTTCTGGAAGAGCCAGAAGGCCACAAGCAAGTCAGGAAATGGGAATGTGCCCTTAAAGGATTTTTTCTTTCTTTCTGTCAAACAACACTCTCAGACATAGCATGAACTATGTGCCAAAGCAGAAAAGCTGTTGACTTCTTCACATTCCATTTTATTACTCCACAGTATCATCAGAGATGTTCCTATTATTTATTGAAGTATCAGGTCTGCAAGACTAGAATAACTGATAATTTGCTAACAAGTAGAGGTAATTTCATTTACTTTATTCTCTGATAATACCTGTGCCCTTCTCATTACCAGCCACATTGTCTGAAGGCTGGTGGGAGGATTGCACCAGTCAGATGGGAGATACTGACCTATATGTCACCGTGAATTTGGTTTCTCACCAGAGACTTGCTCTGCCAAAAGAGAAAAGAGAATTCATTCACTAATGCAGGAAGCATTTGCATGTGGCATTATATCATCTACAGAGAATGAACTTCATTAATACAACTAATACACAACCAAAAACCCTTTAAAAACATCTGAGCTTCTTTTTTAAAAAATGAAACATTATAATTGATTTAATTTCCTAGATGTACCCCTTGTCAGAGTCCTATGGCCATCTTTAATGTTTTACAGTAAGAAGAAAAAGTTCAGAAGGTTTTATTTCTCAGAGGACCACATTTATTGGCATTTTTCCCAGGATTTTTTCCATTTTCTCCAATAATATCCAGCACATGTAATAAAGAAGAATATCTGTCCAATATAATCTTATAAGTAAGACATTATTCGGCTAACAATGAACTATTAATAGAAGTGAAGATTCAAGGTTTATTTACTCTTTTCATTTCTGCTTCTGTGCAGTCATGCTAAGTTCACTAACAAGTGAAAACAGCTCAGCTTGTGCTGGGAGGCTAAGACAACTTTTAAAATGTATGCAATACGTTTTTTCCTGCTAAAATAGACAGGTTCTGTTATGTGCCCAGTTGGGCACTTTCTTTTCCTAGCAGTTAATACAACTATTGCACCTTTCTAAAGCTTCATAAAAAATTAAACCATTTTGAAGAAATATTTTCCCCAGCTCACTGGAGACCTGAGTGAGAGGAAGACTAGAGAAAAACCCTGTTTGAAAATGATTCTTCATGTGATCTCCTTGACCGTCTGCCTTCACATAGCTTTAGGATATATACATACATGGAAGCACTAAAGTAATTTAGCTGACAGGTTCTTACCAAATTTTTATGAAAAAAGTATAAAGAGAACACAGTGGTGGGTGAACTTTTCAATACTATGACACAAACATTTGATGGAAACAACAGACAGTACAATCATGACACAATTGGGAATGATAATGGAAGGTTTTTTCACAGGGGTAAATGGGGAAGACTGAAGACTGGATTTCTCAAATATGTCCTCCTGTGATGTCAGCAAAGGAAGAAGTAAGTTTCCTCAGAAATGGTCTTCTGGAGAGAAGAAAGAAGGGACACAATGAATGACTTTTGGAAAAGGAGGATGTGGATGGACTGACTACCTCCACTCATTTACTCTCAGCTGTCAATCTGTGTGGTAAAGTAGAAGATCTAGAAATTTAGTATTAATCATTAGGGAAGCAGTATAAATGAATCACATGAATAAATCTGAAGTCAAGGAGAAATACTACTAGAAATAGCCATTATTCCCTTTCCCCTCCCCCATGCCCTGTGAAATGAGTAGAAAAGTGAAATGAAATGAGGCAGCAAAAAAAACATAAGATGAAATGTAACATGGGAGGGAGAAGACAAAAAAGGACTAGAAAGACGTGATCTTTAATCAACAATGAGTAACACAAAACTAACTAAACTCCTCCCACCTGATCTTCAGTGAAGAAGCCAAACAAGAAATCTCACATTCCTCAAGTGACAGTTTTTGGATGCTGTTGTTGTTTTTTCCTTCTGTTACTTCCTAGCCAGCACTGCCACATAGCTTCTTTCCTGCAGTACACCTGCCTCAACACCAGTTCACACTTACACGTAACTTCTCATGTCAGCCTTGGAACCCAGCTCTGACACAATTCAGTGAGGGTATGACCTCCTCAAACATCAGTGGAGTGATGAATTGCTAAATAAAATCCCAAAGTTGCAAGAGATCCTCACACCTTGCTGGACAGTAATTGTATGCCACTAATGCCATCAGGACATTTCCCACTGAATTCAAAGAGTAATGAAACAAATCCTATAAAAATGAGATTTATAAATGCACTTTTTTGTTGTTTTACAGAACAGTTTTTCCCATATCAGGGAGCAGCTACATCTTTGGCAGACTTACAGTAATGAAATTTTTCCATGACCTTTTACTCTGTCTCTTTACATTACAAATAAATGTTAACATCCTACTAATTTGGATCAGTCTGGCCTTCCTAGCCAATATTCTTGTAATATATTTAAAGTTTATATGATGACACAAGCTGGGTGGTTTTCTTTGTTCTGAAGCAGTCTATTTTTCAAATAATTATTCACTCCGATTCATCAGCCTACCAATGAGATAAGCATATACTCCCTGTAGCTGTTTATTTAGCTTTATTACAGGTAAAAAGGACAACAACCAGTAATAAGTGAACAAATATTTACTGAGACTCTTATGGCTATTACATAAGAGGCTCATGATCACAACCATGAAGACATATGAACTTTAAACACATCAAGGCATGGCAATGGAGGTTATATATTAATAGAACTGAACTATCCATGAGGCTGTTAATTTCATTCAGAATATGCTAGGAAAGTTCTAAGCATGTCTCCCATAAAGGCATTTGCAATACATATACAATTTTTTTTTTTATTTGAAGAAGTTATTTGTCTTCTAAGAAAGACTTTCACTAGAATTTTTAGTTTTCTTTTATTTTCTGCAAAGAGCTTGTGGAAGAATAGTTTGACACATCTTGGAGGATAGAAACTGCATGCCAACAGTAGTAGATTTAGAGCTAGATAGCTACTGGCCAAAAGATTTTGCTACATTTTTGTCCTAGTTTAGGTCAAAAAACAACCTAAAATTTTTGTTAAAACTCTCTGACATAGTAAGTCACTATCAAAAAAGGCTGTTTCTGTAAAATATATTGCTTTATAATACATTTAAAATACATTGCCCTTTCCCCCCGCAATTAGTTACAACTCTAAATATTATAGAGACATAATTCTTTATTCAGATTGACTATTTCATGCTTCCACCAGCTTTAAGGTTGAAGAAGACTAATAATTTTATCTTTAATGACCTATTTGGAGACCTCCATCATCAGAGGTCACTTTATACACAGATAAAAGGCCTTGCTGAATGAGAAAACACTTTTAAAAAATTTGTTTTATAGAATTTCTTCATTACACCGAATAGTTTTCCAGTTTTTCTGCAACTTACCAATTATATCTACAAGAGCAGAGCAGTCTATTGTCCCTCACTGCCCTCAAGAAGGCTAGAAAAATATCTGCCTGCTTTTGAGAGGGGGGCTTTGTCTAGATCAGCTCTGCTGCTGCTGCCGCCGTCCTCTGGAATTACTGCAGCGTGGATAACACAGTTCAATAGCCCTAGATCAAAAGCATTCATATTTTCAGATTATTTTGTTCCACTCCACATGATTCAATGCATGAAGGATAACATAAAGGCCTTGGGGAACTCTTCTATTTCCTTGGTGCTTGTGTGATACTTGCTGTAATGGTAATGGGAGTTACATGTGTGTACCCAGGGAAGAATACACCATGGTTTTTAATATGATAAAAAAGGAGCAACCTAGAAATAACTCAGTTTTTACTTCAGTGCAATTCTGCAGTGTATATTTGAAGTACATACACAGCAACAGGTTTTTAAAACAAACACTACTCACTGAGAATTATGGCTGTAAAATTCTCTACCCCTAAATAATTAGGCAGTTTGAAATCTGATTTGAAAGACTTGTTTTATGAAAATTAAGATTATTGATAATTTATTATTTATTATTTTAGAGATTTTTACCATAGCAACCATACCTAGCTATGATATATATATTATTGACTGTATAAAAACATATACATATGAGATCGATTATTTATATTATATATATATTTATATATATAAATGTGCATAGCTATATATACATACATGTGTATCTGGGGAGCTACATGGGGTAGGAAAATTAGGTGCTATTTTCTGCATGGACACTTCGTGCTACTTTGAAGAAAACATGCTGTCAAACCACATATATGGGAAACTTCTTTGGACAATGGTTTCAAAATGGATGATACCACTGGATGATGTGCATGTATGCATGCATACTAGAGACAGAACAATATTAAATATTGTCTGAATTGCTTTGAATGATGAACTCTTTTCCCTAGAATGCTGGAAACTGTACTTTTATTATTCCAGCATGCCTATTTTTCAGGCATACTGACCTTTTCTAATGATGCTTCTTAAACTTGAAGTGACTATGCTGTAAATCAGATACACACACACGCACAGGTAAAACTAGAAAGCAACTGCATGCTTTGAAAGTATTAAATACATTTGGTGTAATTTATAAGATAGAGAAACTCTAAAGTAGAGAATACACTGTTGGGAGACTAGCTTTGATTCAAATTCTTTCATCCAGTTACCAGGGCAAGATCAGAGGTTAAACAAGATAATGTGACTTCCTCTGTTTCTGAGAGAATTCTTTTCTCTGATAGGTACAAGTACTTTTAATTTAATCAACTTTTAAGTTCTTACCATTATGTTAGAGAATTAGAAATAGGACCTCAAGGCTATTAACAACAACAAAATTAAAAATATTAATGAGATCATCTGCTAATCTAAAACATAAATATGTGCATTTTTTAAAAAATCAAAACTGCCTTTTCACTACAAACTTTTTGCTCAAGAGATATTGACCTGGATAATTCATGTGAAGACAACCTGCAGAGCCATACCCTAAGTACACAATCTGCCAGTGCACATTCCTCAGTGGACACACACCAGTCTGTGTTCACAATTACACTGCCCTTTCACTTGTAAAACCTCACTGCCCTTCTTCACCATCATATTGCTAGCGCAAGGATGCGGAGTTGACAACATGGTGGAGACAATCAGTAGTTCTTGGGAAAGGCAGAAACCTCCAGAGCTGCTTGGAGACTTAGAAGTTCACTGATTTCTCCCCAACAGACTCAGCAAGATAAGCTACCCTTTAAAGTGGTTTTTCTTGTAGGATGCTTTATTCTTTCATATAAGAAAGCATACAGAGTCTAATATTTCAAAGTTTGACACAGACGAGAATATTCCCTTACTAACAGAGATTTAATTTTTAGTCCTGAACTATGCATCATCTACATACACTATTATTATGTCAAACAGTGGGCAATGCACAACAAATGTAAATCACACACAGAATCACACACAGAATCACACACAGAATCACTAGGTTGGAAGAGACCTTCAAGATCATCGAGTCCAACCCGTGCCCTAACACCTCAACTAAACCATGGCACCAAGTGCCACATCCAGTCTTTTTTTAAACACATCCAGGGATGGTGACACCACCATCTCCCCAGGCAGACAATTCCAGTACTTTATCACTCTTTCCATAAAAGACTTTTTCCTAATACCCAACCTGTATTTCCCTTGGCCCAGCTTAAGACTGTGTCCTCTTGTGAAATGAAACCTGGAAATTCCTTTTACCCAGCTGATTCAGCTGATGATCAATAGACTGTTGGCATTGGTGTTTGTAACCTCTCAGAACTGCAACTTGATACTTGGCAGTTTGGGGACGCTTCTGAGATCACTGCAAAGAGAACAGCTCCTACACTTTTCCAAATCGTGATTGTAATCCACAGGAGCAAAAGAGCTGTCAGCCCCAGAAGGACTGAATGACATATTCTATCTGAAAGTTTAGCCACTGGAAAATAACACTGTCTTATTTTTTATCAAAGAAAGCAACATTTGAATGCTATTAATATGAAATTTATAAGTAACACCCACCCAACAAACACATTGGCAAACTGGACATTATGCCAGTTGGAATTTCTACACCGATTCCATTTTGGAAAACAAAAAGTATGATACATCTTTTTTCCCCCTCTAAGTCTTCATCTCCAATCCAAGTTTTTTGCCATCTACTGGAATAGAAGAAATTATTTCCAGCTTTGCTATTTGTTTTCATTTCCTTTCCAGTTTTCCTATTTTTTTGTGTGTGTGTGTGCTATTTTTTGTCACTACTGATTTAACTTATCCAAATCACATCAAGTTTTTAAGAATTACAGAATGCAAAATGAAAAAAAAGATGAATAAAGAACAACCATGAAAAAAAGCACAGGTACAATTAACTTAATGAAAAACAAAACAGCAAAAGAGAAAAATAAGAAGATATGTAAAACTGGAATGGGTGTTGAAAACTAAGAAAAATTAATTTTGATCTAATGAATTTATATAATTTTCTATAGAATATGCAGTGTTAGAGAAAAATACAGGGAAGAAGATTCCAATTTTTTTTCCTTTAAATAGGGAAAAAAATTGAAAAAGAAAAATGGAAATATGTACAGGAGTTTAAAAGCATGTCCCATTACCTATAGAACTTTAACATCCTTTGCAAAAGAATTGTTACAATTTACTACCACTATGGCTTACAGAGTTTCTACAGTTTAGGACGATTACCTGCATGAAAATACTGAAAGACAAATGATAACACAAAAAGAGCCTTACCGATCATCCCTTTCTCATAGCCTTCTCTTTTCCAAGAAAAAATATTGGAGATGATGAAAGTTTTCTGAAATCAAGGTACTAAAATGAGGAGAAGGATTTCCCTGCCTGTGTGGGGCTACAAAAAATAAACTTTGACCTACCTGATCTGTCTTGTTTGCTGCAGCAGAATTCAGTGCTGAATAGTTTGTCATTCGACAGTTCACACTGAGCACAACACATTAATCCTGACTTTTAAGTTATGAATGTCAGAACTAAAAAATTTGTTAAAATAGATGGAAACCGGTAATTTCTTGCACTGCTTTTGCCTTACCTGCCATATTTGCATGCAGCACCTCATCTACAAATTAAGCCTTTTACTCAAAAAACCCCAAAATATATTTATAGACTGATTCACAGTTTTACTGATAGTTTCACTAAAACAATTTCTTTGCATTGTCATACAAGTAAATGCAGGTTGTTTCTACTAGATACATATCCCCCTACATCATGTCAGATTCTTTATGATTAGATAAATGCCATAGGGCTTTTCTTAAGAGATAGGTTAGTAAGAAATTATCCATGTTTAGCAGATAAAGCCAGATCCAAACTAGTGAATGTGTTACCTGTGACATAATATCAAAAAGCGGTATTTCAATTTTTGTGTTTTCATTGTTACAGCTTTAAGGAGATATGCTGTGTATAATGAATGTATATTTGCAGCTAGCTCGGTATGTGTCAAAATCAAATAACACCCTACCTAAAAGGAGGGGCAACCAAGGCACAGACATGCACAAAACCCATGCTGGAGCTGATGACCAAACCAAGATCACTGTGGACAGTGACTGATCTAACTCCTATTCCAGACGTCTGGGGCAGAACTCTGTTTACTTACACCTAGCCCACTTTCATACCCAAGACAATGCAAGACTTACCGTACCCTTACTCCCTTCTTCTAGTAATTTGGAGATTAGGGAGGTAATTCAAAGTAAAATAATATGGGTCAAATATTCCCCATTTTACAAGGAGACTTCAAACCAGATTTCCCAGGAATGAGTGTTGTCTAACAGGCCTGAGGTCATTCTAGGACTTCCAGCATTCTCCATCTACCCTATGGAAGCCAGTTCAGTGTAGAGAAGTCCAGACTTTTGGGGGAAGAGATAAAGAACAAAAGTGACTGTGACTCTGCAATTTAGTGACTGCTTTAGGCACAAGAAGAGGCAAGTCCTGTTCCCTGATTTTTATCTAGCAAATATTTAATCATACTAGCATTTCGTATTTTTGACTTAGCTACCGACAATTAGTAATTCTTCTAGAAAATTACTACCAAACACATTAAAAAAGTACTCATTTTCATTTAAAAGCAAAAAAAAATCTCCCGCTGAGTACCTCATCTCATTTTATGCTGAAGTTCCTAAACAGAATTTCATTACATCTTTTAATGTCAGAGAATTAAGAATTAATTTTACTCTTGTTCATGATTATTAATGAACATATACCACTTAGCATATATATATTGCACCAAATTTGACATACTGTTTATGACAGAGGGCTTACTTTGTCAACTGTTTTATTATCTTGCATTTCAGAGGACATTTGGTGGGCACCATTCACACTTGGGCTAAGGAACCAGAAGAAAAGAGTTTTATGGCCACAGGGTGGCTTCCTGTTCATCAGATGTCTACAGATGCCACCTCCTATGTCATGGCACTTTGAGGTGCAGTGTAGACAAACCCAAATAGCTTCCTGAAACTTACAAGTTGACCATAGTTATGGCTACTATGTGATGATGGCACACTGTTTCCAATACCTGATCTGGCTCATTTACAGCCAGTTCTTCATGATATGTACCATAGATATGTCCTTATTTGCTTCTCTGGTTTCCAAGAGGGCTATGCGATGAAGACAGAAATCAGATGCTTATAAGAATGCTCTTTATAAAGGCTGAAAATATGGAAGTGCTCGGGCAAAATGTCTACAAGTGTGGTAGTTTCTGAAAGATGAGTGCACCTTGGCATATTTTTGGTTGTGGTCAGAAAAAAATGTGTGTTGGGAAGCTGCTTTGCTCCAAAGGCAGAAGATTCCAGCACAGAGCTTCGACCCTCTCCAAAGATCATTCTTCTCCCAGCCTACTCCCCAGGCTGAATCAAACAAGCAGTTTGACATGGCCGTGTTTATCCAGGTAAACTACTGTTCTTCCTCTCTTATGTGCTACCCACTTTGGTACTACCTCTGTCACACATATTCCACCTCTACTATTCTAGCAAGAGAAGCGCAATCAAAAGGAAAACGTTAAAATCAAAGTACGTTGGAGTTAAGCTTGAATGAGTGTTACAAGATCAGACAGATGCACTTTCGTTGTATTTAACATTATTATGTGATACGGCAAGTCATAGAAAGAAATGCAATTAAAGAATCAGGAACATTTTGTTCATTGATGCTGCTCTGCTGAAGGAAAGTTTTTTTCCTGGATCTTTGCCTTTGTGAATATATTACATTTATCCTGGACTGCAATCCAAATGCTTAGAGAAATAACTAATATGCTAAGTTAGGAGAATTGCCTTTTTCATTGTGTAAACAACCTTCAAGCACCGTTTTGTAGAACTTATGCACAAATGCTCTAAAACACCAGAGTACCATTTAAAAGACTTAATATTGTTTGTCATTGATGGAGTCAAGCCAAATGTAAACAGATTAGTTCTCTGAAAATCTCTCAGGAGTTAGGCTTGTCCTCAGAAAAAAAGGATATCATGAGTGCTATAAGCCCTTATGGGAAGAAACAAAGGACAAGATGTGCAACAAAGTATAGTTGCATTCTGGGCAGCTCTAGTGGTGTGAAACCTCAGTCAGGGAGGTCTCAGGCAGAGCTCAGTGTCACAGTGACTAACAACAACTCCTGTAAATATCAGAAAAGTATTCTGGAACCACAGATGTAAACCCAACAGCTATTCAAAACAAAAATCTAGCTGTCCATGCTCACTGTAATCTGAAAGCTTCAAGATGACATACTCATGGTCATATTAATAAGACTCAAGATGACAACGTATAAGCAGACAGGACTCATTCCATCCTCTCTACATTCCTCATGCATTGCTGTGCTGCAATAGTGCACTCACTGCTGGATGGTAGCTGTCATTTCCCTGCATCCTGAGATCTCAGTCCTCTCCAGGCAGAAACTTACACTGAACTTGACCCTTTTCTTTTCTCATCAAAGCAGAAATGAACACAGTGCCATGTCCCGTGAAGCAATTTATCTAAGGCATGTTCAGTTTGAGCAAGTGACCATAGGTTCCTTTGTCCATAGGGGTCCTTTGGCTCCCTCCTTTCAGTGAGACAGGCAAATAGATGCCCAAAGACTTCAACAGATCCCCATAGACACAGAGCAGATGTTGGTTCAACCTAGAACAGAAACACCACTAGCCCAAGAAACACATGGGTATTTTTCATACATCTACCAAGGAAACATCACCCCACGCAAGGAAATAGAAAAAGATCATTCACAACAAGAAAATAGAAAAGCATACAGTCATGGAAGTACACTAAGCATGAAAAAAACAAAGAAGTAATAGTACAAATATTATCTAAGATCTTTTTTCCATTTTACAAGTATCTTACTTGTAAGATACTTGTAAGTATTACAAGGTAATACTTGTATTACCTTGTAAGTATTACAAGGTAATACTTCAGAGCTGCTGAATTGTTTCATATTTCTTCTAGCCATGTTTTGACTTTAAAATAGTACATAAAATATTGTTGAGCAAATGAATATATGTGTACATACATATATATACACACCCACATATATATAGACAGGTGTTACTGTCAGTAAACACAATTCACAGAAGTCACAGTAGGAGGATTTTAACTTCTCTAAAAAGAGTATTAAGGAAGAAATTTTATTTAAAAAGGCCATTGCCGAACAAAACTTATCCATATTTGTATGAAATATACTCTATAGTAAAGTTCAGCACAAGTATTGTAATATTTCATGACTACCACTGTAGAAATAATCAGTGCTAGACTGTCTGTAAACTGAAATTTAGGTCATTAAAAGCACAAGATGTAATGAGCACTAAAAGGTCACTCTATTGCAGCATTAAAAACATATTTCTGAAATAGATCTAAGTCACAACTTGGTTATTATACCTTTTATACCATTCAATCTGGTTTTGAGCACAAAATCTATATAACAATTACAAGTACTTACATAATCAGACTTCATTACTGCTTTTACAGTAGGGGGTGTACATCCTACATTTAAATTAATACAGTTGTGCAAGAAATAGTCTCCATTTCTTTTTCAGCCAATGCTTTCCTGAACACATGCAAGCAGTTTAGTAAGTGCAATATTTCATGAGATTAAAGAGCTAGAGATAATCCTGCTTTTTTTTTGCAGGAAACTGCAAAAAAACCATAACAAGATTAAGTTATAGTTAACCCAGCGGACTGAAGAAAATTTCGCTCACTCTGTTGGGCTGAAATGCACATAAAAGCTAAAATGAAAGATGAAAACTTTCACTAAACCTTATTCCTGAAGGTTTTTTTACATTAATATCATAGTATATCACAAACTGAAAATATGTTAATAAAAATAAATAAATCTAGGATGGAAAAATGGATTTAAAAAATAAATTATGTTTCAATTGGTCTATGGATTTGGGAATCAGAGTAGCATTTTCTAATACTCAGATTAAGAATAATCTTTCATGCCTTGTTTATTGGGCTATTGCAGTAAACACTTTTTATTGTTCTTTTGTTTGATAGCAGTTCATCAGAGACAGTAATACCTCACAGAAACAGAAAACTTTGCAACCAGGAAGTCAAAAGAAAATACTTAAATTTCCATGCATTACACCATCTTGACATACATATACACAAATATACATAAATATAAGATATAATTTCATGTAATAAATATGAAGTGCTAGTTGATGTCTTAATATAGGAAAGGCAAACTCTTGGCACATCCACCAAGATAAGGATGCATGCTTCTTTCAGAAGTGCCTTGTTTTCTCCAAATTAGTTAGAATTTTGTTCTGTGCCACTCCCTTCCTGCCTCCTTGGCTCCTACTGATTTTGCTTTAGTTCGTAAAGCTTACAGCGCTTAGCACCAGGCAGCAGAGCTCTTCGTAAGGCAGAATTCCTACTGATGAATTAATTGTCAGAGACTGAAATGGTTTGTGCTTTAAAGATTGTTATGAAGGAGTTTTGCTCATTATAGCAAAAACTGTATAAAGAAGCTATGACCATCAAAGCCCACCCCTCCCTGAAGATGCCTTTGGACTGTGAGTTAAGCTGCCTAGGTAAGATAAAGGAGACACTATGGCTCAATCATCTCAGGTCTAGGGAGAACCAAACAAGGCTGAGGGAGAAGAATGCATCCACAAGAAAGCCAAATCCAGCAGAAAATCATCCCTGGCTGGGTTTGGGGTGGGGAGGCCATAGCCCACAGAGGCCACGTTTGCACAGACTCCCCTCAACCCCCAAAAAAGCTGGACGGAGGAGAGTTTTGGGTGTGTGGTGTAAACTCTGGTCAGAGGCAGTGAACACCCATCCTCCCTTACACAAACCCACCCAGCTGTGAAACCCCCAGCCTTGGAAAGGCCACATCCACGGGACATTCACATGAGAGGCAGCTGAGGGGGTGTCAGAATCCATCACAGACCCCCCTGGGGGAGGTACCTGGGCATTCCCACCTGGCCTGAACATACCATTGGATCCTATCCAATCCATTGGATTCTATGTTTTTCAAGGGGACCCTCATCACCCAGAAGACCAGATGGAGAGAATCATCAGGATGCTGGTGGGATCTGTGGAGTGGTGATATTTTCTTTTATCTGTCTCCGTCACTCTCTTTCTGTCCCCCCCCCCTCTTTTCTCTTCCTTTCTCTCTCTCTCTCTCTCTCTCTCTCTCTCTGTGTGTGTCTCTCTCACATTGACTGTTAAATAAAACCCTTACTACTGAATTTGGCATATGGTCTCATTTGCACCTTAATTTGGGCAGAGGCATTTCTCATAATTTTAAGAACTGGACCACAGCATCAATCTATATATCCAGTATGACAACTCACATAACTGCTCACTGATCAGGAAAGTCACATGCATATAATAAAAGAAGGAATCACAAACACATTGAAAAACAAAGAAACTGTATCATTTGCTCTACAATCATTATCAGAAGGCACAATTAAGAGGCAATAAAAATTTACCCAGTTTTAATAAGGACTTTTTAGGTACCATTTTTTTTAAAGAAGCAAAAGATAACAACAAAAATACCCATAAATACATTTATGCACATTCAACAGAAATCTTCAAGGCTATACATCTTGAAAAACTTTCTAACTACAATTGAAAAGCAGAAGATTGGTTATAGGACCATCATTAAAATTAAACATTCTAATCAAATAATACATTGCCAAACAGAAACATCTGACAGGTCACAATTACAACTATAAAATAATAATTCTGTAAAATTTAAATCTCTATAATTTGAGTTAACTTAAAACAGAGAAAACAAAAGGAAGAGTTGGACATAGGTTCTGCCACCAATGTTTGATGCCTCTCTATCCAAGGATATCTCCCCATGTAGACCTGACAGAGTGAATGCCTGGGGTGGGATCTCTCACTCATGCCAGGGCCTTGCTCCCAGCATGGATTCAGATGCCCTTCTGGCAGCTTAGTTATGCCAGGGAGAAAGAGGACAAGTGCTTTCCATGCTGTGGCATCACTAAAAATTCAGGTTGTGTCTTCATATTGACCATGATGCTTAAGAGCACATGCATTGGCAGACCTGCCCAGGTCCCACCATGGGTATGGTCAGGTATATGGTTATTTACAAATTTGAGGGCAGCAGTCTAAGTCCTCACTAGTGAAGGGATACCTCACAGTCCTGCTGTAGCCACTAAACATGCATGGACAGCTGGTAGCCAAGCGTTTGGCTGGAGCATGCTGCACAGCAAGCCAAGGGAGCAGCTGACAGAAATGAAACACACTGCATGAATACAGGTGCCATGACCAAAGTCTGCTCCAATAGCTACCAAAGTTAAAAGAAATCTCCACAAAAGCCACAATCCTTCAACTCACTAGTTCCTCAGTTCTAGTTACTTAAAGTCTTTTGTTGATAGGCAGATAGATGAAAACATATTGTTTGGTAATATTTATATGACTAATGTACTTAAATGTATAAATTTATATAAATGACAAATATAAGAGATCAATAGTTATTACTTTTACCATGCAACACATGATAAAGGTAGACTGTTTTCCAAGAGAAAAAGCACACAAAACTGAGTGGCAAGTAGAAACTTCACAGTGAATTCCTGTAATTTATTTTCATAACTACACCTCTCAAATACTGCCAGTTATTCAGGGTCTTATTACACAGTGGTTAACAGAGACTTGGGAAACGCATACGCATTAATAAAAGCAATTAGACAGTTGAATTAATGTTGTCCATTACCACCTATGAGTACAGGGACATCTGGTGGACAATATTGTTACCTGATGTATTTTCACTAGACATTTTTCCTCCAAAACTCTGTGGAGTACAAATTCAACCTATTCAATGCCTACACTTAAGAAATACTGCATACTTTTATGTGCTAAGTGACTTTTGACATGTACACCTTAAAACAACTTAAATTAATATTTTGTTTAGCTGAAGTAACTTTTTTATTGTCTTTGAGCAAACATCAATTTAGCTTTGGTTAGTCACAATTCATGTGGCAAACATTACCCTTTTCAAAGTGAAAATATATTTTTTCTGTAACATTTTGTCAAGACCAGCAAAATTTAATCTTGGACTTCAAAGTATATTTTGGTCATGAGTTTAAATAGGATTTTTCAGAAATCAGTTATACCATAATTTAATTCCAAGTCTGTAAGTACTTGGGTTAAGTGCTTCACAATAATCCCTACAGCAACTGGAATCCAGAAGTCCATGCAACACTGCAAAAGCCAAGCAACCCTATACCAAAAGCAGGACTAATCTACAGTTGTTTTATTCCAGTTTAACACAAGCAAATAAGAAAACAGGTGCACTCACAGTGAACTAAAGCAGTTATTTGCCATGAACTAGATAAATAAAAAAATCCAAAAAACTCAACTACAAAACCACAAACAAACAAACAAACAAACAAGAAAACCAAAGCACCACCAGACCAAAAAAAAACGAATTAAAATCAGAGTTGAGAACACCTGCCATATTGTCTTAGTACAGGGTGAGAAAATGGACATTACAGCTCAAGAAAATTTCCAATATTGTCAGAGATCTGGTAACAGAACAGCTCTGGGCAAAAAGGAGCATTCACGGAAAAGGGGAAGACTATCAAGGGAACTTTAATGATTTAGGATAAATTTAGGAGAAAATGTGTTGAAAGGGGTTTTTTTTTTTAACAAAGAGAAGGCTTTAGTAGAATTAGTTTCAGTAGTTTTTTTAATAGTTTTTTGACATGTATTACTGGGAGAAGAAAGAGAAGTGTGGGCTACAAAATATGTAAAAATGGAAAGGAAAATAGTAAAGTGGTTTGAGACTACAAGACTAAAGGAAAGACCAAAAGACAAAGGTGAAAAGAAAGACATAAGTAGACGGTGATAAAAAAGCAAAGGCAAGCCAAGACTGTGGTAATAGCCTGAGGAAAGGGGCCACACTCCTGGAAGGTAAAAGAGTAAAGCATGACAAGAATGAAAATGTGTGAGAAAAGGGGATGAGTTCACAGGTAGAACAGAAGACCAATAAGGCACTCCAAGGAGGAAAGAAGAGCTAACCTTCCAATGGCTATATGGGGGCATGACCAAGGAAGATGTGCTATTTAAAGCATTTTTCCAAGTTTTAATCTATTATGAAAGATTTTGTATAAGATTAGGTATTTGCCCTATCATAGCCTGAAACCCAAACATATGTTGAAAAAAAAGACAATAGAAGTGTTGGCTGAGGAAAGGATATGACTTGCACACAGCAGTGATAGAGAGAGTAGATGAAGGAACAGAATCATTGGGGACTAGTTGAATGGATGGTGAGACAAATGTTTTAAGTAGGCACTACAGACTAGATAGTTTGGGGACAAGAAGTCCAGCAAACTTATTACAGAAATGAAAGAGAGGAGCAAAAAGAGGTAGAGAATACTGCACGGGAAGCACCAAATGGTTGGCTAAAACAGAAAAGAATGAAATAAAAAAGGATGTATGAAAAATGCAGCAATGTTCTGAACCATTGCTTTTGAATACATTACATGCCTGATTAACTGGAGAAAAATACAAGTTTTATGCTGGGCAACAAAGCAGTTTCAAGCAGTTAGGACTCTTATTCTCAGAAGTTTCACGTCAGTAGTATTAAGCTGTAAGTCCCAGCAGAAAATATCATTCAGGAAAGAATGAACAATGCAGAAGTAATGTAATGCAAATTTGGCTGAAATGATTGTCTAGTTGACAATGATTTTAACTTAATGACTCCTGAGTATACATTCAAATTTTAAAAGACAGAGAATAACAGAATGTACAAAATTCAAAACAGTGAAGTTTTATTAATTCCTTTCTGTTTATGTAATTTGTCTAGTATTGCCTCTGAAAAGCAGCTTCTGCCTTTCCACCTCACCAGAGAAAGCACATGGACTGCATGTGTTCTTGCCTCCCTGTACAATAACACGTGTCTGAATTTTTACTTTATAGTGTTTCCTGAATTTTGTTTTTTCTTAGCAAGGGTGCAGAAACTCCTTACTATCTATATCTTGCATGAGCAACTCAGTATAAACTTATCAGGATAATCTGTGTTGAGACTCGTGCTGATACACTGCCTCCTGATTTCGTACAGACTGTTAGCAAAAGAACAGCTAAGAATAGCTTCCTTCTCCTGTTCCTGTCCCCAGAATTTCTTGTCAGATTTTTAGTTTTATACTGCTGAGAAATAATACATTGCTAATAATCTCACTAAGGGACAACATACTGAAGACCTTAAGAAGATTGATTTACTTCAGAATAAGCAACAGATACATGGTAGAGCTTTGTATTGCATGTGAGAGACCCCAAATCAGGTCCCTGATCTGTATATGCTTCAGGATGAAGAGTTATTGCTTTGTCCTCATACGCCACATGAGAAATTGAATGACTAGACTTCCAGACAAACCTTTTCCCAACAACGCTACAGATTCTACTCAGTTGAACTAATTAAATAAAACCTGATCTGGAAAGAAGAGCAAAACATTTCAGTGTTTATAAGAGACTTGGCCTTGCAACTCCCATATATTGAAGGCACAAAAAATCTCAAATGCACTGAAAATACCCCCTCTATAAGCCTATCTCACCTCTATCCTACAATGAAAAAGAAAGACACCAAATAATCTGACTTGGATTTAACCAATTTCCCCCGTGACTCTTGGCTCCTACCAGGATGTGACAAAGGAGACGCTGGAACCCGAGCGCCCATTGTAGCCTTGAGCTTTGGGATTTTGGTGACACATGACTTTCATTTCCTCCTTACCTCCCAGTTAAAGGGTTTAAATAGTTTCATTTTATCCCAGTGAGTTTTTTTTTAACCTCAAAATCCTCTAGAAAGGGAATTAATTTTCAACCTCTGCCTTGAGTTTTTTGACTCAGAAGACTTAATTCATTTCAGTGGCTCTTAATCAGCAGCTCATACACCTCAATTGCTACAAGGAATGTGTGATCCACTCCATTACTAATGAGCTGTTAGAGAGCTGTTTCACAGTTGATGTGATATGAAAGTGAAGGTATTTTTGTATTGCATCGCCCTCAAAGTAATTTTGAAATAAATCCACAATTGAAGAAAAGGGCAAGAAAAAGAAAGCCAAAGCAGAGTCAGTCTCCAGGCAGAGTAAGATTTAGGAAAGCAAAGGTGTAGTTTCTATGTTAAAGTAGACAAGCCAAGAAAATAATTTACTATGTATTGGAGCCAAAGATTAAAGCAAATTCCTTTCTATTACAACTGAAGAAACTACAATAGTAGTAACATGGCCAAAAGAGCAAAGATCAATAGCAGAAGACCATTGGATGGCGAGGGTTGTTATAACAACATTACGACAAAGAAAAGCTAGCAGCATTTGCCAAGCTTTGCTTGACAAAGACTAGGATCACTGAGACTGGCAACACATAAGACCACATTGATTGAACAGTCTTTTTAAGCATCAGATATGTCTTTCAGAAGCCTTTAATTTCTTCAGTGATTGATCAGAAAATATGAATATGCAGCATACCATAAGCACTGGATTTTTTGTTTAAAGTCTCTTACCATTAATGAAACGAATTTATAGGGCTGTGCTCATAACAGAGGACTGGACAACTGGCAGCCCATGAGTCAAACAGGGCATGGAAAGAAATTCTGACTAGCCCCTGGAACATCCTGCAGCTTTATGCTAAGCCTATTTTACAACCCACTGAAAGACAATGGTAGAAAGCAAAAGTAAATTTGATGTGGGCCAAGAGAAAGCATTGAGAAACATCGAACAAACTTGGCTGGCCAGCCAAATAAACTGATAGCACTGCAGAAGAAGAAAGATCAATTACACGAGAACAAGAGAAAGGGCATGACTGTGGCTATGACAGTTGGGAACATTCAAGTCTGGCCTAGAAATACACTCCCTGGCCTGGAAATACAGTCAGTGTTCAAGTTGTCTTGGTCATCAGTTTATTGGCACATGAATATGGAGACACCAAAGTTGCTCTTAGGCATTAGTAGCTCAGAGTCAGAGGAATACCATAACTCAGTATTGATATTGATGCTCCTCACGCTCTGCAATACATTCCCCAGCACTGGAACTCAAAGGGATCTTTTTGTTGGAGATGGGCAGCTCTGCGCATTTATGCTATGCCTTAGACAGCAAGCCTTGGAAGATGTGAGCTAGCTCTGTGCCCAGTACATCTACTTCATGTGCCTCACTCTCTGCACCCACCTGAAAGGAGGCTGTAGCCAGGTGGGGGTCAGTCTCTTCTCCCAGGCAACCAGCAACAGGACAAGAGGACACAGTCTTAAGCTGCACCAGGGCAAGTTTAGGCTGGACATTAGGAAGAAGTTCTTCGCAGAAAGGGTGACTGGGCATTGGAATGTGCTGTCCAGGGAGATGGTGAACTCACTGTCCCTGGAGGTGTTTCAGAAAAGACTGGATGTACCACTTAGTACCATGGTCTGGTTGACAAGGTGGTGTTATGTTATAGGTTGGACTCAATGATCTCAGAGGTCTTTTCCAACCTAGTTAATTCTGTGATGGTCTTAATATGTTCTATCATAGTTTTAAATTACATTACAAGAATTTTTTTCATTATCTACAACATTCTTTAGTCCTTTCCTTTGAATAATGAAAAATTTAATATAAAAACATCCTACTTGTAACACCTGAATAGAAATAAATATGGCACTTTAAAATAAACTGCCTATCTCCACGTTTTTTAGCATATTTATCACCACAACAAAGATGTACTATTCAAACTAAACAATATTATTGTCAGACTGAATCTTGTATATTTTTAGAACCAATACTGTAAATCCGTTTCTTGGTTAAAATTTTTCCTTAAGTATTTTATTAAAACAACCCTGATCATTTTGCCATAGGCATACCTCTTTGGCAGAATAAGCTTATAGCTCAAGTCTCACATTAATTTCAGCATTTATAAAATGCTCTCATTCTATAAGAGTGATATAAAACATCTATTTTGACCATCTTAGTAATGAAATTGGACCACTATTAAAGATTATAAAATGAGAGTTTAAATTATTATGTTTAAATACAAGAAAAGTGAAAAAAAAAAACCACAAAAAGGTATTTTCTTCAGTGTTCCTTGTTCCTACTGACATGAAGGACTGGGCATAGAATGAACTCCCTAAAAAAGGTCCTCGAAATCTCTCCCTTTGAAAGAAGAAACAGGCTCACTGACAGTTACTGTAAAGAATAGACCACCTTACTTTTGTAACTGTACCATACAGTCATTTGAAGCATTTGGAATTGTCTGGGAAATTCAATAGTTAATTCTATAAACACAGTAGTATTCCACCATGCTTACTGAGCAAGTTAAAGTAGAACACAACTTTCATTGACCAGAAGAAGAGAGTAATTAAAATAGAAAAAAACCCCAAACATGACTAAAGTAGAACTGTTCTGCAAGTATTTTTAATGGATCAGGCCCTCAGCCTTCTAAAATTAATTAATGCTTTAATGAAAGTTGTCTGTTATCTGACTAGCAAATCTAGTTTTTCGAATATCCAGCTACCCTGGATTTCAATTAAGACTCAGAGAGCCAAGAACTGATGAAGAGGACATCATAAATCATTTACGGATGTCCTACTTTTGTGTATGGTACATTAATTATTCTACTTAATGCATTCATATGGTTTTCTAATTCATTCATTACCAAAAGCCTCACATTACAGTTATTTCATTAAAGTTTATATCCATTTTCAGGCAGATTCTTACAAAGCATATTTAAAAATTAAAGCCACAATCAGAATTTTTATTTAGTCTATGGATTTCAAATCATATATCTATCTATTCAATTATTGCCCTATTACCTGTTTCTAGAGGAGTCGGTTGCTGTTGTTTTGGGTTTTTTTTTTTATTAATATATTGATCAGCATTCTAGAGATTGCTTGCTATTTCATTATTTGTGTGGTCTGTTACACAAGCAGTTTATCCTTCCCTCTTTGCCCAACTCCAGTCATTTGTGCCCAACCACAAATGTATACAGCATGCCAGAGGGGTGTTCCTACAGCTATTAGCCACCTTCCCTTCTCCCATCACAGCCCACCTTTAACAGGGATTCTACCAGGGTCAGTCTATGTACCCTTAAAATTAAGCATATGTCAGATTACCCAAGGAACAAAGGGGAGAGGGCTTTAACTAATGTAGCTACAGTTAGAACAGAAAAGAGGAGAAAAAGGGAGTATTTTTAATTTTCCAGTTAATTTCTATTGCATGTACACACTTTTATTGTAGCTAATTAGGCGGAGCCACGGCATCCTGTAACACCATTTCAGAGAAAGTCTGTGAGAAAGGTTTTGGGGACAATATCTGCTTATTTTTCATCATCAGCTTAAAACAAGGAATATAATTTCTACACTGTTTCAGCTTTACTTTGCCTAAAGAATACAAAGGCTCTAAGAGCACTATATTTAAGGTCATTCTTCCACTCACCCAAAACATTTATGTTTTAAAGACCTGACAGCTCAGAAGATTGCACCACTATAAGACTATGTGTTACAGTACCAGAAAATAAAATGTTATAACATGAAATTACTTTTCTACATGAAATTGAAATGTCAAATACATTTGTAAAGAGTAGCCTCCAGAACTGTGTTCTTAATTAGACCACATACCACGTGTTGCACAAAGAAAGCATATCAGCAACAATTTGGCTAAACAAAGCAGAAAGCTGTAAGTGTTGCCAGAACACCACAGACCATAAAAGGAGTGATCCTTACTTCCCTGAGTTTGTTTTCGAAAAGAAAACAAGATTACTGGTACAATTAGTACCAGAAAAAAGATAACCTCTTATTCACACACAGAATCCCTAGGTTGGAAGAGACCTTCAAGATCATCGAGTCCAACCCAGCCCTAACACCTCAACTAAACCATGATACTAAGTGCTACATCCAGTCTTTTCTTAAACACATCCAGAGATGGTGACTACACCACCTCCCTGGGCAGAACATTCCAGTACTTTATCACCCTTTCTGTAAAAAACTTTTCCCTAATACCCAAACCTGTATTTCCCTTGGCACAGCTTAAGACTGTGTCCTCTCGTTCTGTCAGCTGCTGCCTGCAGAAAGAGACCAGCCCCCACCTGACTACAGCCACCTTTCAGGAAATTGTAGAGAGTGATGAGGTCACCTCTGAGACTTCTCTTCTCCAGGCTAAACAACCCCAGCTCCCTCAGTTGCTCCTCATCAGGCTTGTGTTCCAAGCCCCTCACCAGCCTTGTTGCCCTCCTCTGGACATGCTCAAGGTACTTCTGAAAGTACCAACAGAAAATCGGCAAAAAATGAAATTCAATTTAATCAGTGACATTGTATACATTTAGTTTAGCATATTTTAAATGTAAAAAATTTCATTTACATTGTCATTGATATCTATGCTACTGTTTATTAACAACAACTATTCCCAAGGAGAACATGTGATCTCAGCCAAATTTATACAAAGCGGACATTCCACTATTATTCTCCAACAGCTAAAAAAGGTTGAAATGTAAATCTGTTACAATTTATGTTTAAATAAACATTGATGTAACATATACAGTCAACCACCTTTCTACACTGTTAAACACTATTATTTTAGCAGTCTTGATATATAGCAGTCTTGATATATACCCCTGACACTCTTCATGATGCACCTATCCTATACTCAATTTAAAGCACTCTATCCCATAGAAGTATTTTCCACCAGTTTATTGCCGTGCAGAGACAAGTATTACAAATTGTGAGTCATGGCTGACTTTCAAAGGAAGGACAGTGAAACACCACTGAAATGAAATTCAGCAACAAGAAAAAAAGACAGACTAAGAATTTGTACCTCTCTGCTTACTTCCCTGTCTATTCCTCTTTCCATGAACCAGCTTGATATTGAGATGACTGAAAAAACATCATTCACCTGGGAGCTATGCTATCACATTTAAACCCCAGTATCATCTGAGCCTGTGCATTCAGTTTCAGAATCCAATATTTACTCTTTTCAAAAGAGATGCCAAAGTGCAGTAACGCTAGACGTAGGAAGCATTTTAAAAAGTAAATTCAGATGATCATCTTCTGCTCCAAAATATTGTTTGGCTGATTCAATTATTGTTTGGCTTCTTCAAAAATTTAAAACTGTGCTTTAAAATATCACATATTATTGTCATGATGATAGAAAAATAATGTATTATTTTATTTTTCAACAGCAGTTTTTACAAGGCTTAATATTTAAGGGGTTACACAGAGGAACACATTATGAACCATCTATTAAGGAACTTTATAGAAGCTGTCGCTTTTCCTAACAACAAAGTCAGAGGCAAAGAACCAGAAGGATTATTCCAGAGGCTGAACTGCCAGATCCAACAAAACATTGACTGATAAGGACGCACATGCTGTCTTGCTGTCTTTTATCTGAGCACCCTTTATCTGCCTTTTCAATGTTACTGTAGGGGACTTGCTTTTCACAAACACAGCTCTCTGAGGGTGCTAAAAGAACTTTTAAGAAGTGCTTCTGGATTCTTTATTCCTGAACATTATCAACACAATGCATAGATTTATTGTGGGAAGTAGTCACTCATTTTCTATTGGTGGGTCTCATGATCCCAATAGGGCCATCTAGCTTATTTATGATTTTGAACATAAAGCATGTGTGATTCTAGTGATGGCACCAGTAACTGCATGCCAGGAAACTTTCCCTTTCCTTAGTCCAATTTAGGAAGTAATAGGTTTCCACTCATTTGTAAGAGGAAAAGAAAACATTGATAGAGGTAGAGCAACCTCCTGAACTTCTGAAATACAAGCATGTCTGTACTGCTCTAGGTAATGAAGCCAGTGCAATTCCAACCAGTGAGAAGTCCTCTGAACCCAAACACCAAAACACCCAAAGTGCAGTTTGGACACCGTCAAAAAAGCCGAAGACTTTCCACTATTGTCTAAATCTCTGTGTCTTTTCTTCTGGAATTCAGTCCAGCATGGCACAGAATTAGTATAGAAGCCTTTTTCAATAAGAGGAATAAATGAGGTCATGTAAATAACAAGGAGAAGGGGAGGGTCTCGGGGGGCTTTGTTGTTTGTTTGGGGGAGGGGGTGTTCCTTCTTTTGGAGACCAAATCAAAACACATACAAGACATTTGTACTGGATCAGCACAAGAACAACACTTCTCTGAATTTTCAGTTACCTGAAACACTGTGATTTGGGTCAAACAAATAATTTCATCTGCAAGTATGAGAAAAGTGGTGCTCTCTACCCCTTAGCTCAGCAACTAGATCATCTGAAATGAGAAAAAGCTCAAATTCAGTTTTCTCCCATACCTCCTTTAGAGCAAGGCTTTGAGCCTGGTCTCCCACACTTGTGTACACAGCTTAAGTAACAGTGAAGATCTTTGATTTGGCTGCAACTGTATCTGAATTTAATTTCATGGAAATGCTTAAAAAAATTAAAATAATCAATTAATAAAGATTTTTACTAGGGGACAAAACTCACATATTTGAAGAATGGAAGAACATAAGCAGATTCAGTTCTGCTGCACACAGGTATTTAATTTATAGCTGGGATTGGCCAGTAACATGAATACACAGTTGAAAGAAAAATGGAACAGCTGACACCTCCCTTAGAGATAAACTGCCCAAGGCTAACTGTCAATGAAACTTTAGGCTTTAGCTTAAAAACATATAACATGCCTGCTCCTGAAATCCTGTTTTCTTTTAAATGGTGCAGTTTATGAAGAAAATTAAATGACTTCAAGAAACATCTTCCCTTCACTAAAAATGCAGAAAAAGGAATGCTGTGAAGAGGATATGGGCAATTTGTGAAAGGTATGACCAGCTTTTGTGCAAGTGTAACATCCCACTGAATGTTACAAAAGCACCCCCAAAGTTGCCAGTAGTAAGATAATCAATCAAAGCACTAGGTTGCTGAATATCCCACTAACATTCTTCTAACATTTTGCAAATCAGATGACAAAAAAGTACCTTAAGGAGGTTTTAGTGCATGTTACAACCTAATGCAATCATTCCTGTTTTCCACAAAGACTGACAGCAAACACAATACCATGCTAATGGTTCAGTATGCAATTATCCCTGCTAAAGTGCACAGAAGGAAGCAGAAAGCAAATGAGGCCAACTAATGCAGACTCTCTAGATTTCTTTGTGCAAACAAAATCCAGAATGACAGAGCTGCAGGCTACTAGGTCTATTTGCAGGACTTGCTGCAGATACGTTATGTCGAGTATAATAACTTAAGGAGTAATGGCGAGCATCAATCTCTTACTAGAAGTCTAGAAGCCAAATACTGTGAAGACCTGATATCTGGGGTCACAATGTAAAATGTAAAAAGACACAAAAGTGATTAGAACAATCACACTAAGTGTATTGACTGATACTGCCCACTCTTGAAACGTGTGACTAACATTTAGAGCTTGTTAAAAATTCAGCACTGTAATTATAATAAGATCTTAAAATTTCACTAACAGCATGGCACTCATCCTCTGCTATTCCAAGCATTGCACAAATACATGACCTAGAAATAGAGATGGATACAGTTGATACTTCACTAGATTCTAAGACCTTACTCCTCAGAAAGCTCCTTTGAGAAGTCACTGCAGAGACATGATTTTCTATTTATGCTTCCTTGTCCTGGGCTAGTGCCAACCCCTTTCTTAGGCCGGCAATAACAGATGTTCAGTGACAAAACATGACATCTGACTTTTCGTTATATTTCATAGATAGTTACCTTGGCTGTTTGCCCCAGCAGTGTTTGACATGTCATTTATGGACTACTTGCTCTCCTCACTCATATTTTTTGCCTTATTTTCAACCCATTGTTTTAGCTTAATATACTTTCAAAAGTATTTTGACCATCTCTCCAAAAGGTCTACAGAGGGAGTGAGCTTAGGGTACTCTTACCAGCCAGGAGGAGTAGGATGCAAAGAGCCCTCTGAGCAGCACCAAACTGTGTATAATCTTTCCACACACACAGGTAAATGTTTTTTTGGAGTCAGAATTTGACAGACTCAATGCTGAGACCCCAGGCTCAGGCATAGTATTCAAAAAAGCAGCTCCTTAGTCACTTCTATTATTGCAATATAGCATAATTACATCTAGAAATAGAGGGAACTACATATACATGTCTACATCTAGTGAAAATTAGGGCATTACTATACAGGGTGTAATGGGATGATAAACCTAGCATTTTGAATAACTTTCAAATTAACCGTAGTATAACACATCATGCAACACATGATGCAAGGCAGACAGTGCATGAGCATAGAATCACTTGCTTCAGAAACTGTGCCTCTTCTTCTGTAAGAACCTGCCCAGTCCTCTTCCCTTCTCTACGTCGCAATGAAAATTGCTTTTATTCTGTGGTCTGCTAAAAGTAACCCTAAATTACTGTCTAATGGATCATGCCTAGCTACCAATATTTCTCACAGACTTCTATGCATATTTATCAGACTGAGACTGTAACACTTCAAGAAACCTTTACTGATTGTTCAGCATGGCCTTACTGGGCCACTTAACCAGGTGGATGCTGAGGCAGCAGAGGCTGACACAGTATTTGATAGAAGAGTTCCTAACAAAGAGAACTGAAGAAAGGAAGAGACTTCATCTTATGTCAAGGCATGGTATTCAGCATCAGAAAAAAGAATAAGAGATTCTGGAAAAACAGTCAGTCAAGTGGACAGCTGGGGAAAAAGTGAAAAAGGCTATAAGTGAAAAAACATTATCAGAGCATCTTCTTGTCTTGGGATTCTCAGAAGGTCATTTACGTTCTGGCACACAGAAAGAGCACATGGAACTTGGTGCTGTGACTCAGTGGGCTCTCTCTATCCTATTCTTCTCATTCAGTAAGACTCAGTGACTTATCCTTGAAAAAGAAGGCATCTTGTATTACCAAATTGCCAGTGAGAAGAAACATCCATTTTTCATTTAAAGAAAAGTAAAAAAAATAAATTCCACAACCAGTGCTCTCTGTTCATGAAAGGAAATCTACATTAAATATCTTCACAAAAGAGGCAGCTATAGGGAAAACATTTTTTGGACTGAAAATAATTGTAAGCATTGGATGCCCCCACCTTTTTATCAGAATCTTTTCATAGAGTTCTTCTTATGACTCCCCAACAAAACCAGTCACTGGGGATAGTTGCAATGCTCAGAAGAAAGTGTATATAGTAGTCTGGCTCCCATTATTTGGCTGGTCTTTTCAAGGAAGAAGCAAGTGGATGTCTTGCGTGCTCCTAGAGGAACTTAAAGACAACGTTTCATTTGGATGCCATGGCTTCATGAAGAGTACAAAGAATTAGAAAAATAGATATTTCTGGCAGAAATGAGATGTGGGAAGATGAAATAAAATTTAGGAACAAATAATATAGACAAATTCTGGGCTTTGATGCTGGTAATTAAACCTGACACATCCAGATATGGGGAATTAAAGGAAAAATAAACTTACACACCTAAGGCCATGTAAGCAAGTGAGCAAAAGATGCATCTTTTCTGAGTATGTAGTATGAGGAAAGTTATATAAGAGAATACAGCAGTATTTGTGGGATGACTCTGACATAAGTGTAAAAGCAGTTCTGCTGTGGTTTCACAGACACATGGTTTTCAGCTACCCAAACCCACCCAGAAGAAGTCCACCTACTTGAACTGTGCCTAGATTTGGAAAGGATTTCCACATTATTTCAACATAAATGTGTTTAAGCTGGGATCAGCTCCAGATTAAGATGTCACAAAATGTACATGTCTGCGTGTGTGTATGAGTATATATAAATAGGTAGTCAGTGTGCAGTTGGTGCCTAAGCACCCATTATCAACAGTATGAATCTTGTCACTACAGCCATTTGGAATTAGGGAACTCACCCTGATATCAAGGATGTATTATACTAGTAGATTAAATGCATCTGGTACTGTTCTCTGGCTGTGAGAAACCGGATGTGGAAATGGTCCATGTCAGTCCTAATCTCCAAATCAGGATGATCACATCTAGTCTGCCTACTGGATATGGTCTCTGACCTATATTAACTCCCTAGTAATCCAGAAAGTGTTTAGAAACATACTAGATATCTTAATAGATTACCAGCTTGAATACCTGCTTACCACATCAATATCTACTTATAGATACATACGTTGTTGGGCTTTATTCTTCCACTGAATCCTCTCTCAAAGTATTAGCACCTGAGGTTCTTCCTTGTGCTCTTCAGCATGCTTGAAAGTAAATAGTTCAAATATTGGAGACAAAATAGATGTGACGGTATGGGAAAGCTATAGCTCTGAGGCATTCAGCCTTATACAGCCCTACACAAAATGCCATGGAAAAGGCAAAGAAAAGTTCTATGTGGCTGTCTGTGAATCATATGTCCCATTAACATTAGCTAAAAGAAACTAATTAAATCGGTCCAGTAACAGTCATGTAAATCAAACAAAAATTAAGAGATGAGCTGAATTTTATGCTACAGTACAGCGCTGTGGCATTTCTAAGCAACAGAAAAAGAAACATTTCATGTTTATATAACAAGGTGTATAGTAAGAGTAAGGTGTGAAAGGGAAAATTTTGATATATTGAGCAAGTTTATTACCTTTACATTTCTGAAACACTTCACAGGATGCAAGTGAAAAAAGCACCTGAGTAGCTTGGTCCAGTCTTGGTACAATACACTTGTGTGCCTGAGAGAGGCTTTGGTCAGACCAAACTACATCAGGTTACAAGGGATGATGCTTTAGCATATCCATGAGGTGATAATTCAGACCTAGTCTGAGCTGTAGCCTTGACTACAAGTCTTTCTGCTTTTCTCTCAAGTTCAGCCCTAACTGTATATATGTTTGTATGTGGGGTTTTTTTAGTAAGTAGGTTAGATGATATTTTCTATAATAAGTGATTATTCACATTCTATTCCTGCTTTCCATGTACTGTCTTGACCTTGGTGGTTCTCATATTCAGTATTGGAAAGACTTGGAATAAAATAAACATATTGAGAACTTGCTACTGCACTACTAATTTTCTACTACTTTCAATGAGTATATGGTTTCTGAAATGCAAAATAAAAGCTTACAAATAGAAAACTCAAGTATTACAAAAAATTATGTAACTCTGTATGTTATCCAAGCAATTTTCAGATGACTTGGTCTCACATCATCTAGAGAGACAGCTAAACAGAACATATGGGTAAGCACTAAGGCATTTATAGAACAGTCAAAATGCTTCTAAGAGCTCTGAATTGTCCTCACTTCCTTCAATAAACAAGGTGAACTGAACACACACAAACACACAGAGGAAAACAAACAACAGGAACTTAATATCAGGTAATGTGATTGCCTTTAATTATATTAAACTCCCTCCCAGAAAATAAATACCTCCTCTTCCTAGCCTAGGGAAACAAGCACTACAATATCCCCAGTTTCAGTAAAATTACTTCTTAACATGTTCTTTATTGTTAGAGTCACAAAACATCACTTTTTGACACAATACCTGCAGAATTCTTGGCTTTGTAGCACTCTGCTGTACATTGGCAACATTTTCCTTGTCAGATGGTTTAGTACTTAGCACAAAATGTAACCTTGTAATAGTTCTGCATTAGGCATCCATTCACCCTACTTTTCCACCTTGATCATGAAGAAAATGGACATTGTGTCACTGAAATTAGCTTGAATTCAGTTTCCTCTCCTCTGCAGAGCCAACAGAGCATTGATTTATTTAAAAAAAAAAAGTTGCTGGCTTTCATACTAAATCACAATCTGCACCAGTCATGTAACTGGATTACAGGAAGCACTAACAGTAGCAACTGCCCTTTCAAGTTGAGCAACCAACAAGATTGCTAAAGGCTGGAACAAAAAGGGTCAGCCAGGGCAAAACAACAGACAGTGGCACTTGCCCTACATATTAAAAACCAAAAAGCAGCAACAGGCAGTAAGTGCTAATTCAAAACAAAGAGGGAGTGATACACATGCAATTCAAAACAAACCAGATTTCCTTGGTAATTACATTAACACTACAATCTACTTCAGGTGACATTCAAGAGGGAGAAACAGAATGCTGAAGTACAGAAACCTGGAAGGAGCAGGGCTGTGCGTGGGTGATGGCAACCACCCTGTTGTGGGACAGCTGCCCTTCTTAAAGAAGGCATCTTCAAAATTTCTGATGCTGGGATTAGTCCAATGCACTGTCTGACTCACAGCACTTTGGCTTCAAACATATGCTTCCCCTAAGGCTTTTTCTGAAAGGATGACATTAGAAACAAACCAAAACCACTGTCCTTCAGCACATCCAGAGACAGCCGAAGAACCTAAGCAATAAACAGCTTTCATGTCATGATTAGCTCATGCTGTTATACCTCCCCTTAAAGCACATATGGTTCTCAGCCAGAACAGAAGGCTTCAGAGCAGCAGCTCCATCCTAGAAATGCAGTGGCAAAGCCTCAGACCGAAGTCACTTAATGAGAACTTAATATAGATTTAATAAACCTTTTTATGTGAATTTATCTGCCAATTGAAAATCTACCTCATTTAACTCTTAATGCAGACACACAGCCAGTCAGCTAAAATCAGGGTAGCCCTAGAATATTTTGCAGGATTCTTCCATTACTAATTGATGACCACAGGTCTCCGAAACTGTGCAAAACCCTATTAAAATAACAGTTCATAGGTAGCAGTGTCGTTTAATGAAAAAAAAAGCAGGGCCATGCCTATTGAGTTCCTTGGACTAATAAAAAGGTTTCATCTTGAACGGAAGTGAAATACTACTTGCACTGGAAAGAAGAGAGCAGGTACCTTTACTACAGAGTTGGCCCTGCTGGCTTAGGCTAGCTTTGAGACATAGATATATCCAGCTTGCTTGCCATCTCCTTCCCTTGATCAACACCATTCAGTATTGGGACTCTGTTTGCAGCTGGCCTGTCCGTGTCGTTTAATGACTGATAGTACCTTATTTTGCTCTGATGTGGACACTTCCACATAGCTGAATCTAGACTCAGATGAGGAGGTCTTGTTCATATGGGATGCAACAAGTCTAGAGCACAGCTTTTTGAGCCTAGTTCCCAACAGTACTTTTTATCTGCTAAAACTTTAGTAATGGACAAATAAAATTACAGCCGCCTTTTTTTTTTTTTTAACCCTGATTATTCTTTTCATTGTCACTACTCTATTGCATTTGGTGCATTCATGAGGGCAGATCTCTAGATCTGTACAGGGAACTTGTATGGGATTCTGAAACACTTGGTGTGCTAACATGCTCTAGTGTTCTATGCTCTTTTTTCCTTGTTTGTAAAGTCCATTCTCTTTTAATCTCCCATCTTCCTCTGAAATAAGCAATTTACAGATTTCACTTTAATCTTTATTAGTTCACTCTAATGAGTGCACAAGCCATTATAAGTGGCTCTTCTTCCCTCCAGGAATCAAGGAGAGCTGCATGGGGGTGAGGAAAGCAGTGTCTGTGCAGAACACATACAGACTGTACCATGTACCCCTACAAGGACAGCTCTCCTGACAGCAGGCTGCTCCACTGGCAGAAAGGGTGAGGATGCAGCAGGGCAGCATCAGCATATGGTTAAACAGACATGCTCTTCACTGCAGGAGGGAGCACTGCCATCACCATCTTCAGAATGGGAGAGGTAACACACAGAGCTAACTGACAGTGGAGGGTCCCCAGTCCATATGTCCCAGAAGAAGTGCGTACACCAACAAAAACAAAGTTCTTATTCTTTGCAAGAAACAGGATTTTTTTTTTTTCCAAACAGCTAAGTAAGCATAATGGTGGATTTACAAGAGGAACGGAAGAGAATGAAACCTTTATGTCACCCTTTTAAAATCTCACTGGCTCTGTAGAATAGTTCCCTGAAGTACATTTTCTTGTGACCTATGCAGAGTAAGTTTAAAGTCTATCCAGTAAAAACTGTGCAAACATCAGTCAAGACCAGAGGATCAACAGCATTTGAGGTAAAGGTAAAGTCTTTACCTACAGAGAGGCTATATTCTGCACTGCTTCACCAGAATGTTAATCAGAGTGTGATTATATGAATGCAAATTCCACCAAAGTGAAGACATTCAAGACAAGTGATCATTATTTAGATTTAGATGATCAGTCAGGCTACCCAAAATTGCAACCCGTCTTTATTTATCTACAGGCATATATATTCACAAAAAAGCCCCTCCAAAACCCAGAAAAAGTCACTTACCACAATAATCACATTCGTTGTAGGAATGGGAAGATTCTCCACTTCCAAATCTTGACCATTCATTGCTAAGAGATTGAGGGATGGGTCATAAACAGACCTGGGGAAAGCTGATTTAACAATTATTGAAGGGTGCAACTTGCTTATTTTGGTGCGGGAAGAAGAATGGAAATTTTGTTTGGAATCCTTATAGCTGTCTGTATCCAGACTTTTCTCCACACTCTCCACATGGTGATAAATAAACACAGGTTTTCCACTCTTTCGCTGATGAATTGCCAAAAAGTGATCACTATCTCCAGAAAAGCAGCCTGTAGAAAGAGAAGAGTAAGTTGAGAATGTCTCTCTTAGCTGTTCTGTAGATGGTACTGGAAATTCAATGAGATCTTTGCGTTCTGAGAAATTTGGAAAAATATTTTTGGAATACAAGAATTCACTTTAAATCTTACAATGAGTTTTCTATAGCAATAGATTAATAGCACTACAGAGTCTATTAAGTATGTGAAGTGTACCACATTCTTAAGCTCATTTTCACAGGGCTTTAAAAATGTTATTTATATTTCCAGCCATGGCTACATTAAAAAAATTATATACAAAATCAGAACACATGCTGAGCCAAATTCAACTTCTGTATTAATATCAACTTAATCAGAAAACATATGCAGTCAACTTACTGACATATTTTATCACCCAGTAATATAAAAGATGAGAATAGCAGTGATCATCTATTATAAATGGGCACTTGAGGAGAAAAGGTCAAGAACCCAATCAAAAAGTCAGATTTAAACATGTGACAGAATTCGGATGAGTCCATAATCCTAATTCCGCATTCCTTGTTCAGCTGCTTGTATCAGGAGACCTTCTAGCCCCTTACGCCAACTCTTGTTATGACCCAACCTTCACTCAAGGGTTGCCTGGCCAGCCAATGGAGCATCTGGCTCTGTGAAGAGGAGATACTGGTGTGTGGCCATACCTCGCATACCTTGGTGCTGGGCACAAAGAACTCTCTTAGATTAGGGAACTGGAGACACGGGACTCGAGCATTGCTAACGAGGAGTTAGAGAGTTGGGCTTGTTCAGCCTCGAGAACAGATGACTGAGAGGGGACCTCATCAATGTCTATCAGTATCTGAAGGCAGGGTTACAAGAGGAGGGAGTCAGGCTCTTCTCAGTAGTGCCAAGCACTAGGACAAGAGGCAATGGGCAGAAACTGATGCACAGGAAGTTCCACCTGAATTTGAGGAAGACCTTCTTTACTATGTGAGTGACTGAGCACTGGTACAGATTGCCCAGAGAGGTTGTGGAGTCTCCCTTACTGGAGATACTCAAGAATGGTCTGGATGAAATGCTGTGCAAAGTGGTTCTCGGACCACCCTGCCTGAGCAGGGAGGTTGGACCATATGATCCCACTGGTCTCTTTCAACGATACCCATTCTGTGATTCTGTAATTACATGGGTTTAACTAATTATGTACTAGTAAAAAGTTATCTTTTGAAAGACAAAATACTTCCTGATGATGCCTTTATAAGAGGAACTAAGACTAAATTTTTATTTGGTTTTTGGTTTTGTTTTCCTTTTTTTTCCATGGATGAAAAATAGTGAATCTTTTTTTTTATGGATGAAAAATAGTGAATAGTGCCTTTATGCTGAACAGAATAGCTACAGTTCAGCTCCCAGTCTGGAAGGCAGTCTATCTGAGCAGAAAAATAGGCAAGGATCTGCTGCCTCACAGATAAAAAGTAACTGAAGCTCCATTAGTCACCTCCAGAAAAACACTCTAAGAAACCCAGTGTGGTAGAAAAGGGACTTTGTGTTCTGAGAGAAGTGAACCCAGAGAGCTCACACCGATCAGCCCGGAATTTCCTCTTCAGATGCTGCTGAAGTTAATGGCAGTGTTAAATTTGAGAGCTAATTTTTAGTTAAAAAATATAAAATCAATCTTATTTTAATTCTCATAATGAGCTATGAAGAGCAGCTTCACCAATAACATTTCAATTCAGGGTGAACAACAAATCATTTTGTTCTATTCAAACCAATTTTTTCCTCTGATTTTTTTTGCTTCTGTAAGCAAATCAAAATAATCAGTCATTTGCACAGCTCTACCCAGTGCCCTTAGGAGGTTTCAGTGTAGGTAATTACATTCTGTTGACCTAATTTCCTCAGGAAATTTCAGTCAGGGAAATCAAGGACAATACCTTATCTGTGCTATAGTATTGCTTTGCATCATTGGGAAATGCATTCTCTGGAATAAGTGGGTCCCTGTCAGTAGGCAGTGAACCAATTTATAACATACATGAACAGAAAATCAATAGTAAAAAGACAGAACACAGGCCTTATAATATAAAGTAAAATGCTAAATCTAAGACTACTCTTACAAATGGCTGAAACAAACACAATCTCCTAGATGACCACTGAGGTCACATGTTTTCAGCTCTTGTCAGGTTTTGATTGGGAAGACGTCTGAAAGCAGGAGAAAAAAAAGAGAAACTACAGAGTATAGTCTTAAAGACAGCTGAATTTCAAAACTTGTTAAACTTGCTGGGTTCTCATTAAGCTCTGTGGGTGTTGGCTTCATTGATAAAATCCTGAGGGCTGGTCTTAATTAGCAATTTAGAGAGTTGTGTCAGTGACAAAATAAAAATAAAGAAAACATCAGCACTTCTCATCGTCACCTACTTACAGTCATCTCTTTGCTGGATTTATTTTCATGTCTCCTTCACAGAAAACCAGTATTTCAAAACTGATCATAGACAAGACAAAGTAATGTAACCACCAACACATTTGGTGTGTCTTCTTTGCTTCCTTCATTCCTGCTCCTTTGTTTCTGAGGGAATCAAACCAACTGTGATTCTCCGTGAATTCTTTGTATTGCATTTTCTACCCACTTCAATATTCCTACTTTCCCTCTTATTTCATTATTTTCACTGAATGAAGCAGAAAAAATTACAATTAACTACCAGCCCAAATTCTTCCCTGAATATTTTTGATTAAAAAAATAGTTAAAGGAACTACCCAAAAAGCTCACTTGTCTCAATACTTTTTAACAGCAGAATCACCATTTGCTTCTAAATCCCAGACTTGCTTCCATTAGAATGCTAAATATCACATCAGTAGCACCAGTCCCTGCAGCCAAACAAGGTCCATTGTAATAGATTTTGTTGATGGACAACAAGATGCATTGTTTAACCTGTAGTAAAGAGAAATTAAAAGTCTAATTACATAACATTATATTTTATACTCACACAAAACTTTTTCTTTAGCTAAGCACTCAGATGGTCAAATATGTTCCAAGAAAATTACTACACTGAATTTGTTTATCTGAGAAATCCACATAGCCCCAGTATCTTAAGTAGGTTACAAGCATCCACAGTGCCCCATGTGAAAAACTTCACTAAACTTAAATGACTGTGTATAAGGCCCTAACTACTACCAGGCTTTGGCTCCCAGACTGTCATGGATGCCTCAGGTGACCCTCACAAACGGGCCACCCTTGATACTACAGGGGAACCTAAACTTCCTCCCAATCTGATGAAGTGATAACATATTCCTTCTTGACCCTCCAGACTTCAGCTCCAAACACAAGCAATTAGGCACCAACCAGATACTTGGAGAATTAAGTAGTTACAAATACCAACATTTCTGCTACATAACACAAATATTTCTATTCTTCAAATATTTCTACTCTCCAACCCTAAAGGGAGAGAAAACTGCGATTCCTATATCAAACTCTGTACTTCTACAAAAAAAAGAATATGCTTCTCTGCAGCCACCAGGGAAACTGCCAGAAGCTATAAAGAACTGATTTTGGTGCCTTTTAAGCTTCAGATATTCCAACATACACAAAAATTCAGTAAATACGGCTTAGGACAAGGCTCAAAAAATATAATTCCTAGAGGCTTTTCTTCAATAAGCTTAGCAAACTTTATCCAAAATTATGTTCTGATATTCTCTTCACACTACCCTGTTTGAACTCTACTTCAGGATGTAGAGTTATTTATGACTCACTTGAAATATTCACCCAGTGCTGCTATTATCCATTAACTATAATAATTTTATTCCTCCTCCTAAAATTGACTTCCCTCTAGTGTATTTACAAAGAATTACAGTTTATTCTGCCTCAGCACTGAGAACAGACTAGATGTTAGATTGTGATTCCATGCTATTTCTTCTATCAAAAAAAATGCTGTTTTCACCTATTTCTCAGTTAAATGTATCTATCTTCATGCCAAGGGAAATTTTATTTGTTCCAAAGTGAACAATAATAAATGGTTAATTTCAAACCAACATCAGCACTTCTCTGAGCAGCAGGTTTGTATGTACTTTTGCTCCTAGAAAACAACCAGTCCTTTCTTCATGCAGACCATCTCATGTAATAACCATTCCAGCTTCCTTTAGCAACAGAAGCTGCACTTTTACTCTGTACTGATCTGAACTGTTCATTCCACCCTCCAGTTCTTCTGTCTGTACAGTGTAGTGACTAGTCACCACTCTTTACTAGATTTCACCTCCTGATGAATATTGCTGCTCTTGTATATTGAATATTCCTCTGCTCTTTACCTATAGGTTGACTCTTCCTTCCTTGCAGCTCCTCAATGCTCCTGCTTTTCCTTAAATTTTTTTAACATGAAAGCCTGTCTTGATCTTGCTTCCATGTTCATCCTCTGTAAACTCCTTCTTTAATTTAGCTGCTCCTGTACAACAGTATTCTCCTTCCAGATATTCTCAGATTTAGTTGCATTTCCAGTCCCTGGAGCTGTGCTTCTAGAACCTCTACCAAGTATAACAAGTATACCAAGTACAAGTATACATCTATTAAAGTGTAGAAGAAGCTCCAGGGTGATGTAGAATGCATACTTTCTAAATCTGAACATCATCACTACTTCTACTAGTTTCAGTATTTCTATCATTGCCACCATTTGCCATCCTCCTGAAAGGAAAATTGGACAAATCCCTATGAAATTCCCTGTTCTGCAGAATCCAGCTGTTCTGCTTAGTGGTTCAAAATATGTGTTCACTTGATCTTCTTAGTTGTCTTCATAAACATACAAGATAAAACTATTTCTGTCATAAACTAGAAAGAGAAAAAAAAAATCTAATCTACAGAAGATTGATGGAGAATGGGACAGTAGAATTCCATATCAAATATACACATCATTCCAGTATACGGGAAGCACAAAATTTCCTCATGAAAACAGATGAGTCAATCACAAGAATGCTAGATAGCACATGCTTCTGAGCCTGTCTCACACTACGAAGTTGCATTATATATGCAGAAAGGAAAGCCTATAATAAATAGTAAAGCTGATGTGCTGGATGTTGTGGGCACTTTTGACTGTTCCAGTTGGCCTCTGCTTGATAGAGAAAAACCTAAGATTTCTTTAGACTGTCTTGACTCTTTAAATAGTTTCAGACAATTGACATTTTATCTCAAAGCAACCTGCCAGAAAACTGTTAGATTCCCAATTCCCAAATACTTTCACTTTTGCTAAAACAGACAGATAAAAAACTTCAAGACAGTCAAGATCCATTAATCAGCCAGGAACACAGCAGCATGGCTTTTATCTTCTTAAAACATAAAAATATCAGAGCTTTACAGATATTTTATCTCTTGTTAAGGAAACGATGACTTGACTCCCTACTCACCCCACTCTCAGTCAGATACGTTTTCTTTGCCAGCTCGGCTCCAGGTTTCCCATAGAAAAGCCTCAGACCTCTGGTTCCTTTCAGTAATTTTACCATGATACAACAATACAAAAGCCTCTCAGGTTGGGTGCCTCCCCCTTAACATCCTCTACAACCAGAAACTAGAAATTTATTTGACTGGAAAAGGAAAAGTCCCAGTGGGACACAACATAAACCTGATAGGGCCACGATAATGGTGTCTAAAGTAATGATGTGTGTCTGGAAAAACAACTTGAGGTGATTTCTTAAGTCTTGTTATTTATCTTAATCTGAACAAATTTGGTAATAAGTTATGCTCCTGAACAGTCACATTTTTCTATAATGAGATATATACTGTATATTTGATACTTGCAAGCAGTGCAGCCACCCCAAATCCACTGACAAAAGTGCTGTGCTGTATCTGACTAGTAAGTAAAATGCACAAATGAAGACAGACACCTAGTGCATATATTTTAAACACACAATAGTACTTAATACTCATACTTAATACTCTAGCACTATAATAACACTCAAGTCTTTTTATAGTTAAAAATAACTTGGTATATTACACAGCTTGAGGATTTTATGCTAAAAGCTGGAAATTGAAGGGAAAAAAGCATAAAATGTAGTCTCATTTCATAAGGGAACAACATGCTGAAACTTGACGGATTGCTTTCAAAGACAAATTTAATTTAAATTCCATTTGAGTTAAAGTACTTAATGCTCTTGCCAAGTAATTTCTCATTTTCAGTAACAAAAATACTTACCAAATTTTGGTAATTAAATTTTGTACCCTGAGCTCCCCATGCTTTTCCTTTCTGTTTGGCTCACCACTCTGAAAGCAGTCCTTTGTCCCATACAAACCTCCTTCAAACCTATAAATCAGCCCCAGACTGGACAGGCTTGGCTTTATCATCTCTTGCACCACAGTTTATTACCTCTTGAGCAGCTACCCTAGTCACTATGAGATGCAGGTCAATGTACTTATGCAGACCAATGATCAATCCTCTCCAATAATACCAAAGTTACCACAGCTGGGATATTCATTCCCTGCCTCTTTTTAGAACATTGAGATAGAAACGGACTCCCATTCAGAGCAGATTCTGCAGCTCCCTCTTGTCTGTACAAGGGTCAAGGAGGTGTTGGCCCACAGAAAGGAAAAAATAAAATGCTTAAATGCCAAAATGCTTATTATCATGCTGGCCATTTGTGAGCATGGTTCTAACTCTCAGGAGTCACAATGGCAATGATGCTAAGGGAAATGCTAAATGTTGGTAATTCTAGACATAGCACAAACACTGCTGTAGGTTTAGAAGACTTCTGTCTGTTCTGGGCTGTGCATGCAACAGGACCTTCCTTTGGCTTTGCCTTCAAAAGACACAAAATCTATTGTTTTATCCCTATTTCATCTACATTGCCAAGGGAAAAGAAAAAAAAAAACTAAGAAAAAACCCAAACAAACCAACAAACATATTAAAAGGAGTCAACGTATCTGCTGGAAAATATAGAGGTTTTAAATGATGTTGAAAGCAAAAATGAAAACAAAAGCTGTCTGGAGGCAATATGCTTTGCATCTGTACCATCTAGCTAACAACATATCTTACTGTCAGCAAAGTAGTACATGAATCAAATCTAAATCTCATTTGCATAAAGTTATGCACTTTTAGCCAAACATAAGCTGCTGTTGAACTTTAGCGTGGTGCACCAAAAATTATTACCAATAAAATGCAGTTAAAACAGTGGCTAAAATATGACTTGAACATCAGCTGGGCAACAGAACATACTTTCAAAAGTGCTTTTGTGAGGTACACCAGGGAAACCCGAAAAGGAAAAAATACAAATCCAGTGGCTGCTTTGGTAATACATGAAGTTTGAATTGACAAAAGAATTCACTTAGGAAACTACTTTGCATAAACAACAGAGGGACTTGCAGGCTGTGACTGTTCCCATCATTCAGAGACTTATGCCAAAATACAAGCCTTCACACCACTGCTTTGTCTTTAGCCAAAACCTGTTAGAGCAATACAAATGAAGCTATTCTTTGCTCAAAGTAGGCTTCTAGACCTGATGATCAGGCATGCTGCTGTNGAGACTTATGCCAAAATACAAGCCTTCACACCACTGCTTTGTCTTTAGCCAAAACCTGTTAGAGCAATACAAATGAAGCTATTCTTTGCATGCTGCTGCATAGCTTCTCATAGCTTCCTTCAGGTAGATTAATTCCTCTGCTACTTTCAAAGTCTTGTTTATAAATGAAGATGAAGCACACTTTATACATGTAAGTGAAGCCAAGAGTTTATTGTTAGCATAGTGAAAATCTTAATAAACTAATTCAACAAGCATTGTTAGTCTAGATCTAACTTTTATAGAAAAACAAGGAATACAGAAAAAGTCACAATTATAGGAATAGTACAATTAAATTTTCTATCCCTTTCCCTGGTATTACTCTAACTTCATGCTTCTCTGGGTCCTCAGGCCAATTATTTCCCACTGGTGTAAGTGATGGGTGTTGTTATGAGGAGTTACCAGCACCTAGAGTCCTTCATCAGGAGGGATATGGTGTTCATGCTGATGGATTTTTCTTCCTCCTCTATTCTTCCTTCCTCTTAGGAAGTTACATGTACTTGTGTTTTCTAACATGCATTTACACTTCCTCTCTCTTCAGTTGGTCTTCAGCTCCAGGTTATTACTATAAACGGTGCCACATATGTATGTTAGATACTATCTCTTTGTTCTCTTCATTAATGCCTGAATCCATTTTCTCAAGCTCCAGGTCTGCATTTTTACCTTTAACTGAGCTTTTTATAGCATAGAGTCTTCAGTGCCAAGATTGTGCCCCATGTCTTATCATCCCACACCCACACTCCTCTAATGAAACATCCTGTGCCTCCACTCTTCAAACCTCGGCTGTTCTACCAAGCCTTTGTTACTGCTCCTGTGTAGACTACAGTTGTACCACACACACAAAAAAAGGATTTAAACAGATATAAATGCTTGTTTAAGTAGAAAAACTGCTGTCAGAGCTAACCCAAGCAAAACAGGCAGGTCAAGGAAAGTTTGGACAGAGCAGGTGTCCCAAATGAGTGTGCTTGAGATCGGTCAAAAAATCACCAGCAAGGGTATGAGCAAAAGTCAGATTTAATATTAAATATGTCAAATCCTAATCATGAGGCCTTGAAAAATCAGGACAAAACTTACAACTTTGCTACATTAGCAATGGCAACATCCAATTACAGGACTATAGGTCACACTCCTTCATAGGAGGGGTCCTGTGCTTTCCTAGCTAGGTCCAGTAACCAAAGGCCAGACCTTTTCCAGCAGAGGAATAGTACCCATGATAAGTCAACATTCAGAGCAAATACACTACACCAGAGCTAAGCAAGAACAGGATAGGACAATTGTAAGCATTCTGAAAAATATTTTGGTTTGCCCCTAAAAACAATGTTCAGAACTTTTGACCAAAAATTTCTGACAAAATCAAGTAGTACAAAATGTTTGTATATATGTGAGCAGGTATATAAACGATTCTTTATGCGTGTGTTTGTATCTGTGAGAGCAAGGAAGTGCACACACACATGCATGTGTGGTGAGGGTGGCACAGCACCACTGAGGGAGAGTGGGAGTACACACAAGAGAGGGAGGGAGAGAGGGAGGGAGAGAGGGAGGGAGGGAGAGAGGGAGGGAAAGAGATGATTGCAAGGATTTTTTTCCCTTTCTAATAAGCAATCTGCTGAAAATAGAAGCAACTGCAAATTCATTTTTGCTAAATTTGTTCTTTTCTGTAGGAAAAAAAATGCCCTGGCCAAAAATATCCACAGCTACAGTGAATCTGGATTAAGCATATGAGTGGTATCTTTTTCAAAAAGACACTTTGTATCTCATTTCATGGGCCTGTTGCCTGATATGTCAATACTGAAACTAGATACCACAGACCATTGACTTCACTAGGTCTACTCATGTGAATTAAGAGATGAGCTAGTGGTCCCAAAGGCACTTAAGTATTCTGCCATACTTATGCCTTGGCACTAATGTACCACATAGACTCATGTCAGATTTTTTTTTTCCAGAAGGTGCGAGAAACTGATGCAATAATTTTCTAATTTTGTGATTACTGTCATTTTTCCAATGAACGCTGCAGATAAATTCTGCTCTGCATAAGATGGATGTAAATACATAGTATTTCAAGGAAATATATTGTATCTCCATGGAAATCTACAGCTGGTGTGAAGGAAAGTCAACTCCAGTCTTAAAGTTTTGGCTTTCTTTTATAGCAGTATTGTTCTAAAAAATCCCACTGAGTATTTCTGAGCAGATCTTATTAACTTCTCCAAATATTTATTCCGAAGCATGCTTAAAATCCTACAGCACAATGACTGTGCTTTACGGAGTAAGAGCCCTACGCTTCCATCTAATTCCCCACAGCAATCCTTGTAACACCCCTGTGGAGGGGGGCCATCATCAAACAGAGCCACACAGTTACGTCATTAGCCTCCTTCTAGAGAGACACAGTCCCCCAAGAGCCCAATTCATGGCCTTTCAGCAGCTCTCCTACTTTGCTCTCCAGAGAAGCTGGAACCAGCCTTCACTGTCTAAGATGTTTCAGTCTCCTTTATAATACAATAAATGGAATTAGTCAAGAGATTCCAAGACCACAAACCTCGATAATTTCCTAATGGATGTACTGAACATAAATCTCTCATGGAAGATGATGTCTTTTAGAATTATGAATAGCAAGAATTTCCACATGTAAAAATGAGTCTCTTTTCCAACTAAATACTTCCTCAAAAATATGAAGTCAGATACTGAATTATAAAACTGTTTTTCCCCCAACAGATCCTTAGAAGAGACAGATGACTACCCTCTGATTATCCATGAGTCCTACTAATAAAAGACAGAAGAGTTTTTCTAGTAAAAAAACACCCACTCATGGCCAGCAATGTGTTTTTAAAGAAGGCAATTATAAGAACTAGCTTCATTTAGGTTATGTTAGTGTAATGAAGCAGCATCCTTATTCATTTTTTAAATCAATAGCTCCTTCACTTTCACTCTAAATGTATTTAGAACCTAGAATTATTCATTCATTAGTATGAGGTTACTGAAATGGATCTGATGGCAAATGCGTTTTGTGCAGATCTCACCTTGACCCTAAAAGTACAGTCTCCAGATTCTTTTACTTTTGTGACAGAGCTTGTGCATTTTATAGAAAATAAGGGCCTGCCCAACATCTAAGTAGAAACTGCAGTGCACTTGACAATTTCCAGCCATGAGAATATCACACAGTGCATGTTTGACCAGGAAAGCTGAACTCAGCAGAACTTAGTAAGGACACGCTGTGAGCTATATGAGAACCAGTTTAGCATATTTATAACATACATTTCTACCTAGCAAATTCTACCCAAAAGTGTGTTAGTTTGTGGTCAAACAAACTTCAGTTTTGATATAAGCAATCCTCCTGTTACTACAGCACTGCCCAAAAAAGATAAAACGCCACTATTTCCTACTCTGAAGTTTATGTGGTTCCACTGAGGGGCTGGAAGAATGGATCCATCAAGAGGCTGCGACAAGAATCTACACACTTCCTCTCTGAAAAGGCTAGCAGGAAAGTATTGGTTCATATTGACTTAAGGCTGGCAATGCATGTCTTCACTGATGGAGAGAATAATAAAATGAGGTAATAGAAGTTCTTAGCAAGCTAGTGTAAGGCCTTTCTCAAGAAACCATGACCTAGATGACCTGAAAAAATAATCAGTTGTTAACTTTTTGCTTTTGCAGGACCAGGATTTGTTTATCCTAAAAAGAAATTCTGCAAAAATTCTTTCTAAAAGAGAGGTTTTTAATGCAAGGCAAGTGATGCGTTGATACTGTGATTGTTAACTGTGTAAGTTTTTTCTAGTCAGTTTGGTTTTCCTAGTCTGTTTCACAAAATAACAGATTTACTTTTTTCCCCCACAAATTTCCAGGAGCTGGATACTTAATTCATCATCTATTTTAATTTTATTAACAAAATTTGCTAGAAAAGAAAATGAGGTGAAAGAGCTAATTAATTGAGTAACGTGCATGACTTAAATGGCTCTCTAATTACAAGTTAGTCTAATGCATCACTTTGTGTTTTTCCTACTACCTGCCATTCTTTTAGAAGGAGACAGTGCTTCCTAGTCCCTTTGGGAGACACTAGGTTTTTATTGCAAGAACATGTGTATTAGATCATACATACTAAAAGAGAGTATAACCTATGCTGTCGTGCACTCTCTCATGCAATGCATAATGTAAGTGGAAGGTTCATGCTGACCTGTAATCACTCTCTACAAATTTAGGTCTTCCTGCCACAGCAAGCTCTATATAGGTTGATTACTTCACCTGCTGCACTCAGTAGAAAGGCCTAATTCTGATTGGAGAGATGCACACACAAGTGTCTTATTTTAGGCAGCAATATATGCATGTACCAACAGCACAATCATTTAATTTTCTGATAACATGAATGTCATGCTATATGGGAATTTGTATCTAAGTCAGCTCAGTAAAATGGTACCTTATTGAGCACATGAAAACCTCTGATCGCATTTTTGACAAGAACATTTCATTTTTTTGCAGAAAATTTTACTACAAAGGTAGTAGAATTGTAGTTCTGTAGGAAACTAGATTTGCTATATGAGCACTACTTAAACACATTAACTCTTTTTGCTGTAGCAATAGCTGAAAGTAAATGTAGACTTATGTTTTCTCTACTACCACCAACTGATATCAAGGGAGATTTTCCTAATACCTACCAACTGGTGTCTTCAGCATTGTCTAGAAACATGTCTCATAGAAATTCAGCCTCAGAACAAAAAGCCAAGCAGTTTCCAACACATTACATAAAAATTGATATTTGGGATATAATTTGTGACATAGCAAGCAGAATGTATCTTGTGATTTCACATGAACCAAAGCTTCAAAATCACCGTAAATAATTCAAAAGCCTAGGCTATACATAAAAGATGTCCATGGTGGTAGCCCGTGTAAGACCAAACTTTCTACTTGTATCAGATGAAATAGAGATATCTTAGCATGTTAAGCTTCCTTTGTTATTTCATTGTTGTGACATCTTCAATGACTTCCAACAAGAGCAAGTTGTATGCAGCCCTGCCTCAGAGGAAGCACAGCTCTTGTGCTCAGTGCAAACCGTGCCCAACCGTGCAAAGGTTGAATTCAGCTCCTCTACATCCTCCTCCTCATCTTCTCTGAGATAATTATTTTCCATGATTACTCAAGCAAAACAGTAGCACCATATAAACATCTATTTTCCTCTCTTTTTTCTTATGATTAGAGACATTTGCATAATGAAGACCAAGATCTCTTTGCAAGAACTCCCAGTCATTTAATGAAACAAGTAGAACTTAGTAAGGAAAGTTAACAGCTTACTGGCAGAATATATACCCAGTTTCCATTAAAAGGATAGAAAAATGAAGCACAACAAAACCAATGTAAATTCCACTGTTAACAGAGGATATTCTGGGATTAGATGGCATGTTATGTCAAATAGAGGCTGTACTCTAATTTTGTACAGATAGTCAATTTAATACATGTTGTAAAAGAACAATTTAAAAGCAGCTTAAGGCTTTTATTAAAACAGATCATGAAATGCTCCCATATTTCAGTCAATAATCTCTTGCACATATGAATATAAAGCAAAACAGCATGAGCATCCTAACTATAGATTTACAGGAAGGAGGCTCCATAAATTTTATGAAGTGTAGCCTAATATTACAGGGCAATAAAATACCAATAACTGAGACAAAGTTATTTCTTCTGACAACTGTAAAAAAAAAAAAAGCAATTATTTTCATAACAGATCTTATTTGGGATTTTCATACAGTGCTTCTATATTAAGAGACATGAAGTTCAATTGTTCCTTTCAATGATTCTGCTGTAAGCCAACACAAATTTGTTGCATCTTAAAAATCTCTCCTAAAAACAACATTCCCAGGACCAAAAGAATCAGTACCCATGCATTTAATTGTAGTTCCCAATTAAACTTAATGGAACTTGCAAGCCGTTTACTACTTCAGAAGTAGCTAAGCTTGTCATAAATGACAAAACAAAGAAACTCTTCAACTTGACTAACTGAGAACTTAATTCAATTACACAGATACCCCAGATTTTACTTCCTTCCTCCGATAATATATGCTGAAGTCTGCACAGGATAAACGGAGGCTCTGAACGATGAGCAGTTTTCACGGCTTGAAGGAAGCCTGAGATTTATGCCAGAAATATAAGCTCTGACTACTGGAACGAAACTGACAGTGGAACTTCACGTACATACTAGGGCGCTCATCGCTCACTGCATTTCTGAATGAGGCACACGTTTTGCTAGCAAAGCAGAGCGGATTTATTAGCAGCGCTAAGAGCCGAAATGCCTGCTGCTGTCGCAGCTGAAATTTCCCTTTCTAAAACCACTGCTGCCACGAGCACATACAAGTAGCGACGCCTCCTCACCAGTATCTAAAAATAAATAAATAAATAAATAAAATAAGAAGAAGGAATAGAGGGAGTCCCGATTTTCCCTCCCAGTCGGAGCCCCCGGCCAGATGCTCGCGATCCGGGGCCGAA
>VZSE01002020.1:3831745-4003673 GCA_013398275.1 Promerops cafer | reverse complement strand
AGCGGAGCGCGGTGAGCCGCGGGGAGACGAGGACAGCCGGGCAGCGCCGCCACACCGCGTCCCGCTCCCCCCGCCCCCGGCAGTGAGCATGCCTGGGAGCGCGCTGCGCATGCGCAGCGCCGCGCGGGCGGGCGGCCGCCCTCACCTGCCTCCTCTCCAGGCGCGGGGTGAGGCGAGGGGCGAGCATGGGCGGCGGGATGGGCGGGATGCGGCGGGATGCGGCGGCGTCTGGCATCGGGAGATGGGGCCGCGCAATAGCCGCGGGGAGCCGCAAGGTCCAGTAGGAGAGGCAAAAAGAGAGATCTCCAGTTCCAGCGGCATGTTCCGGGAGGAGGCGAGAATGGATGGCGGGGGGTGATTTGCTCCTCGGTTTCCAGCCGGAGCAGCGTTCGGGGCTCCTGCTGCAGCGGAACGGTGGACATTGCATCGCCCCAATCTTACAGCGACGAGGAGGCGATCTCAGGAGTTTGGGCATGTCTGGGAGGACTTCGATGATGTGTGGGTTTATGCTTGAGGTTCAGGTAATCCTCCTCTTCAGTGTGTTGTGAAACACGTGTTGTAAAATAAGCAGTTTGCAAAAACTGCATTATGGAAATCACGGCTGATACATAAATAAAGAAATAAGCACTGAACTCCAGGCAGTGGTTCAGACCAGGCTGATGCAACACCTACTCAGGAGACACTTCGGGAATTTGATTACATGGGTATCAGAGAGCAATGCAAAGAGGCCAAACATTAAGCAGCCCTGTAACAAGGTAATTTTCTAAAGTTGAATTTAATGGAGCACAACCATGAGACCCAGTGGCAGATGTGTCACCCAGCAAGTGATCCATCTACAGGAGTCTATTACTGGACATGGCAAGCAATGTACGTGCATGGTCAGATCTGCAACTGAAGTGATGTGCCCTAAGTAAAAAACAGCAAAGGAAATCGACAGAGCTTGCTTAGCTCTAACTGGCTTTAAATGAGCCTTTGTGCAGAAATTTTCTTCATGCAGAGATGGGAAGGACTGCGCAGGCCCTGATACCTAGATGCAACTGCATGTGTGACTGTACATATGCAAACGAGCTCCCTTTGTCAGCCCCCACACGGCTGTTCCCGCACGTATAGGCAGTCAGGTCGTTCGCTTGACAGCAGTATAAGTGAGAAAAGGCTTGGGTTGGAAGACAGCACTCACTCTTGAGCTCTGCCGGAAATGGGGAATTAATGTGATCAAGGGGATTTTTGAACAAGGAGTGGTATTTTAGACCTGTCATTTCCGTCATATCTTTTGTAGGTATTGTGCCTCAGATGTCCTGCGCAGCCATGGGATTTCTGCTGCTTCCTCTACTGTGATGATAATTTGCTGTGGGTATATACAAATTACAGCACATCCTGTTCCAGTTTAATCCTATTAGTCCTGACTAGTAAAAGTGAAAGCTAAAAGAAGTGAAAGAAATAAGTCTTGTCTGTATGGTGCACCCCAGTTGTGCCCCTTCAATTTCAGTTCCTACATGCCCAGGCCTCAGAGATACACATATAGCAAAAACAAGTAGAGGACTATATTTGCCTCCCTCAGTGAGTTGTGCAATACCAATTACAATTTAGCCAACTCCTAGGGAGAGATTAAAGAAAAATTTCCTTTCAGTCCTTTGATGTTTTGTGATTTTTTTTGTCAACAAGTCCTCACCCTTGTGTGTAGTAGGTAAGGATTTAGAGTCAAATATGTCAACAGGATAACTTCACTGAAGATAATGGTATTGATTTGTCCCCATGTGGTTACAGATGAGGCAGCTGTGGTTTCATATGATTGAGTGCTGTAGCAATATCTACTCACCTCACTTGCAGAGCCCTAAGGCACAAAGACTAGATGACTCACCACTGCCCTATTAAGGAAATTATTTTCCACGGGGAAATGTCTTAAGATACTGCTGTGAGCCCACATCCAAGAAAACATTTAAACTCCATAAACATAAAACATCCAACTCATGCATAAGCTGAATTCAATGGGAAGCTAAGAGTAGACTAAATAATTTGCTGAATTTTGTATCAATGCATCCTTTTTAAAAGACAGTCTTGTCAATGCAAAATGGAAGCATTACTATGGAGTGGGAAGTTGTTACACAGAAAGTAAGCTAAAACATCAGTTTGAATTCTCTGGCTTCAATGATTTTTAATTTTATTTCCACATGTAGAACACTATATTAACAGGATAATGATCATTAGTGAGTGATTTAGTTAAACAAAGTGTATTAAGTGTAGAGCTGAATTAAGTGTTCAGCTGAATGCTGAATATTACCAATAATTCTAAGTGAGGTAAATGGTGTGGGATATTGTGGGGTGCCCCTGCCCCAGCACGTGGGGATTTAGGCAGTGTTGGGAGAAGAACATGACTTAGAGAGGATTCACCCCCTCCACCCTGTGGGAGTGGCCCCGCAAGCCCGGGAAAAGGCACTCCACCCCCACTCAACAAATAAGGAACAATCCTAGAAAGTTCTCTCTTCTTTGTGTTATTAGTGGTCATGTTCTAATGCAATGGTTTGCATAACCCCACTTTGTGTGTCCCCATTGGTTTGTGCCCCTTAAATTCCTCCTTCAATGTAAAACCCAACCCTGAGCTCCACCCATACCCCTCCCTATAAAGTCCTTAGCCCTTGCTTTGTTCTTTGTCTTCGTGGTCTCCCCTGGGTCCTAATAAAGGAGGTGAAGACCCGTCTCGGCTCCCTTTCTTCCCACGTCAGTCAGACTGTAGCAGCTTCCCCTTAACCCCTCCACGGGCTGAAGCTCTGTGCTCTGGTGGCCAAAGGTGCCCACCGTTGCAGGTGGTCTGCAACAGGAAATGCCTAATTCTTTCCAATATTTTTTCCATAGTACCTTCATCTCTGATATGAACGTGCTGCTGAGAAGTCACACTTGATGTTGGCTACAAATAAAAGAGACTGGTCTAAGTGTTAGAGTTCTTGCTGCTTTCCTCCTATCACATTGACCAGACCATCTTCCTTGTCTAGGAATCATTTTGTACTAGGCTTTTATTGACAAATTGCTTTAAGAAGAAGCTAAAACAATAAAAGCCAAATTCAAAACTGATCTTTAGGTTAAGAAGCAGCAATATGCAGATTATCAAGCAGAGAATATATCTGAAGGAGAGAGAATCACGCATTTGTCTGACATGAATAATAAGGATCCTCATATCTCTTGTCCCTTGACAAGCTTCAGCAAAAAAACTGAAGCAGTATTTTTTAATAAATGAACACAGGTTGGAGAAGGAGGAGGAGGGGTGAAGAGGAGGTTATATATGTAGATCAAAGGATTCTTTTGAGATATAAATGCAAATCAGAAAAATAACTACTTTTTGGTGAATGCATGTGTGAATATACAGCAATCTCAGCAGAGGAAAGCTGATGGCATGTACAATTAAGTCTCACACATAATGATGTTGCCAGGATGGGAAGAGGGCTTCTTTTTACACAGTGCAGAAAGGTAACTGCTACAGTAAATGTATCAGGGAATAGCATGAGTCCTGGGAGATTGCCAGTGGGCAAAGTCGTAATTGCACCGAGGCAAATGTATCATATTCTCTAATGAGTATTGTCAATATAGGATTACAGCCTTCTAAAGTGGTCTGAGACTCTCCAGTGTATTTTTGGCATAATCTCTAATATAGACATGCAAAACTGACACTGACTCAGCTGCAAGTACAAAAACTTTGATAGCAATGAGAAGCAGGGAAGAGAGAATGCAAGGATGTTTTAGTCTCTGAGCTAATAATTTGTGACTATGTGTTTAGGTCTGAAACTTCAAGATCATTATTCATAATTTTGCAAGATCATATTATAATTTTTACATAACTTTTAAAAAATTTTTATTAAGATGTTGACTATAGCTCAGATGGAAACAATTTACTCCTGTTTGATGGGGCTGTTGGGAAAGAATCAAATGGATTCAGGCATACCTGACTAAAAGCTGCCTGTTAAAGACCCAAGGCAGACAACTCTTATTCTGCAGCATGAGACCTGTAAGGGGTTGGTGCAGTCCTAACCAGTACTAAGTATCTAATAAATACATGAGTATTTGCAAATGGATTTAGGCATGGGTCTCTGTCCAGGTCCATTCGATGCAACTGTCTGGAACCAGCCAGGTACCATGTAATTATTTTGTCAGATTTCAAGTTCTTCTCTCTTTTATGCTGTTCATACCATAGGGTAGTAAAGTTATCATCCTCCAATATTCTACAAGGGGCATCAAGATTTATAAAGTCAGGTGCTTTAAATTACAACACAGCCAGAAAAAGATACAAAGAAGTTTCAAATTATCCTTAAAAGACCTTTACTCAAGGCTAGGCATATATCGCTTGAAATATACTTATTTGTATAGTCAGTTATTTTATGTCAAAGTAATTTGATATGATATGCCTTTCTCATGAAATACTGGTAAAATACCCACATATATGCCTATACTAATATGCATTTAAATGTGGAAGGCAAGTTACCCTTGGTTACTAATAACTACATAGTATATCTATATATGATGCAGTAACTAAAGTAAATTGCACAGTACTATTTATATGCTAAATGTAATCTTCTTAACACATAAGTAACAAAATTTGTGTAAAGATAAGTGAATCAAAACTTGGGCAACTCTCATCAAACCTTTGGATGTCAGCTTCAGGTTAAAGTCAGGTTCAGATAAGATGAGGGAATCTGGGTATTTGACTATTTTCAATATTAGATTCAAATGGTTTACTTTGATGTTCTATTTCAAGAAGAGTAGCATTCATTGAAATAGGAAATAAAAGCTAAATCAGTCAAAATCTTATTAATTGAATATGCAATTTTGTGCAAGGTTGTCTTTCTCATCCTAGCTCAAGACCAAACTGCTAGTCATCTCCCTCAGACTGATTTAACATTCAGTTAATTCAAAAAGTTGTTACTGATTTTTTATTTGCCCAATTTAGTTGCCCGTTGGCTTTTCACACATGTTTCTAGAATATATTTGCAACAGGAAAAGAGGTTTCAGTGCATCAGAAACTGTGGCATTTTCAACTGGAGAACATGAACATGAACAGGAGACTGTCATCTGTCAGTATCTAATTGACATTCACGGAACATTAAGGGATAGGAGTCATAGCAGTTGTCCTCAGCAAATAACAAGTAAGCATCTTGTATAATTAATATTCAGCCTAACACTGTTCAGAGATTCAGTGGGTAGAAGAATTTTTTCATTAATTATTTCTCTTTAGGGTATCATTTGATTAATTTTTTATTAGGCACATGACATACCATAATTGTAAGATCAAAGTAATTGCTCTAGCCGGAAAGTTTGGATAATTGGTAGTACTCTGTTGTATGTTCATGTCCAGTGAAGTTATACATGCCTTTGCTAAGGGAGAAGGCACATGATAACCCCAGAGCATCTCAACTTGGGCCTGATTAAATCTCTCGATAAATTCTGTCTATCTCTAGATCTTTTTTTAAAAGGTTGATAGCTGTTTTAAAGTATCAGATCTTCATCTTTCTACTCACACAGTTCCTTACTCACAGACAACCCCCTGAAGTTCATGGGTGCTCTAAAAACAGTCTTTTTCAGTGACCAGTCAAAATCATGGAATGAAATTCCGCAGGGATTAAGAGCCATTTTAGAGCAAAAGCTAATTTTCTTTCATTCCAAGTCTAAGGCATATGTCTTCTACCTTCCCTTATCCAGGATAAGCCCACAGAATAATGCACATAATATTTGTTCTAAAATCTCTTTCAAACAATTTCCCTCTGGGACAGAAGATGGGTAAATGAATAATATCAGGAAGATGCTGGCGATGTTTCTTAATATGACTCTGGAAGAAAGACCAGTCTCACATCAGTGAACTGGTATAAGCTGATCAGTATGGGTTTATGAACTTGCAGCATACTCCTAAATCATTAATGGAGTCATATTTTCTTATTAAAAATACTGTTTCTTGGGTGGTGGTTTGTTGGTTTGGGGTTTTGGGGGGGAAGGGGGGGGTCTGCCTGCTTTAAACCAGAAAGCAGCAGCCTGTAATAAATTAATATGTCACTTTCATAAATGTATTATATGTATAATATAATATTTAAATAATGTTTACAGTTAAATGTATTTTTAAAGAGAGCAATAAAGGAATCATCAAAGAGATAAAAATATAGTGTGCACATTAAAAAATTATTTATAGCAAAACATGATTCAAATTTCAGTCTACACATTTGGAAGTATTTTTATTAATTATGAGGACTGTATGACAATTTCCTAGCAAGCCTAGATACCCAAGTGCACATAGTTTTGTTGAGAGTTGAAAGTGTTATGATTCAGAAATAAACCACAATTTCTTCTTTAGGTAAGAGAGCACAAATAAAAATTTCAGAACATCTGCAATTTCTAAATGTCTAAGATTTCTTGGCATCCTCCACTAGTGAGTGCTTTTCTTCTCCGGCTTCTCCTAAGGCCTATAATTTTTAAAAATTTTATATTAAGTTTTCTATGTTTCTTTTAAAGAGTTTGTCTAATTTTATTGCAACAAACTTTACCTAGTTATGCCAGGTGATACCCATTGAAATGATACTGTCTCTAGTATATCCAGGTTTTCAATGGAATGTAAGAACCATTCTGATGTCACCATGTATCTATTGTTGCTACTGTAAAATGTTGATCCAAATTTGACAAAGTTGTAAGAACTACAATTTTGGCTGTGTGTTCTTGAGAGTTTCTGGAGGCAGTGACTGCTGTTTGTTTTGAGTTGGAAGCAAAATTCCCTCAGAATTTCATCTGCCCTGAATATTATTCCATCCTAGTTACTGGCTGGAATGCTCGTGGGCCATTCCATCAGAACGAAAGTGTATGATTTATTGCAAAAGTAGGAGGGCTTCCTTGTAACTTCTATTCTTAGCAGCAGGGAGTCATAATGTGTCAGGATGGAATACAGGGAACTTCTACTGATTCCTGTTTAAAAGTGAAGCTCAAAAGGAAATATTGAAACAGGTATGAGTGAAAAGGAAAATATTAGTAACATGAGACAGAACAGGCATTAATACTGTGATTCAGTCTGACTGCAAAAGGAAAAACTGAAGCACAGCAGTCAAAGGGGGAAAACATGAGACTAGACAAAAAGTGGGCAGGGAAACAGAAGGAGATGGCAATAGAAGAATGAGGGTCTGTGGACAGTAAAGTAAACATTCTAGTTTGGAAAAGAATGCCAAATACCTTGTGGGTTGAAAAAAACCTGTTCCAATTTGCTGAGCAGCAAATAATTTAATTCAAACAAAGAAGTAAACAAAACTCCCCTCTGCAATTTATAATCTGGAGAAATAAAAATGAGAGGCCAACATTTAGTAATTGTTTCTCTTAATGCTACTTCAGGGACTACAGTCCTACTCTCCCAGTCACATGGGCTCCCTCACTAGCACCTAGGGGACACAATGATTAAAGGCAAGGAAAATTATTGTGCTTATTAACCATGACTTTTTAATTGATAAAAAGAGGAAAAGACAAATTAAAAACAGAGCACAAACAAAAGGAATGGCTATTTCATTTTAATTATTTTTATTTATCATTTTGTGGAAAGGCTTTAACAAAGACTGCATCACTGTGTGTGGTCTAACCATATGGAGAATATCTACTTCTTCCAAGTAGGAACAAGTCTTTTCTTAACATAATTAACAAAGATAGCTTATAGGTGGACCAGCAATTCCAGCTAAGGATTGATCAGATCTGTCTAATGTATCACAGAAACCTAACCTATAGGGTTATAGATGATCAATGGATAGAAATTTGTAAGTCTTAGGAAATCTGCAAAGTGGTTCTATAAAATCAAGTTATTTGGGTGTCTATCTTGGTTTCAGGCAGAGTTAATTTGTCCACAGTTGCTCTGAAGAAGCAAAGCCTGGAGCTGTCTGGACATGTCTAGGTAGTTATTCTGTACCACCTCGTGTCATTGCTGGGGAGCAGAAATTAGGGACTCTCGCTTCCGAGACGTGAGTATAGCTTGCAGTCGGGGAAAAGTGTGGTGTACAGAGGCTCTGTCTGCCATTGTGAGTCATTGTTCTGGGCCTGGTGAGCATGTGTGCATGGAAATCACCCTATCTTTGTACACTTTTGTTATTAGTATTGTTGCTGTTACTGTTTGTTTTCATATCTCATGGCTGTTTCCATTAAATTGTTCTTATCTCAACACATAATCTCTGCCTTCTGTCTCCCACGGGAGGGAGGGGAGGGGAGCAGCTTGTGGGAGCTCTTTTTGGTGGGAGTATGAAACTGGAGGGTGCCATTCCTAAAACATGACCTTATCAAAAATAATAATCACATAGATATATCTCACTAGTCCTATGAATATAAAAAAATAAGTCTCTCAATGTTCTCAGTTCCCCTTAATATTTAAATTTAAATAGTAAATCAGTATCCTGGTAGGTACTTCAAAATAGGTAGATCAGTGGATAAGAAATTGTCTGGCTTGTCAACTCAAGGAGATGTGTCAATGGTTCAATGTCCAAATGGAGACCAGTGACAAGTGGTATTCCTGGTGGTTCGGTGATGGAATTAGTGCTGTTTGATGTCATCACTGGTGACATTGAGTGCACCTTCAGCAAGGTTGCCAATAACACTGAGCTGTGTGGTGTGGTCACCATGCTGGAGGGATGGGAGGCCATCCAGAGGGACTTTGACAGGCTTGAGAGCCTGTGGGACTGTGCAAACCTTGTTAAGTTCAACAAGGCCAAGTGCAAGGCACTGCACCTGATCAGGGCAATTCCAAGCATAAATACAGGCTGGGTAGAAAATGGATTGACAGTGACCCTGAGGAAAATGACTTGAAGGTGCTGTTGATAAGAAGCCCAGTGCAGTGCAGAAAGCTAGCCATATCCTGGGCTGCATCAAAAAAGCATGGTCATCAGGTCAGGGGAGGTGATTCTTCCCCTCTACTCCACATTGTGAGACCCCCACCTGGAGTACAGTATCCTGCTCAGAAGAATATGGATGGGTTGGAGCAAGTCCAGAGAAGGGCTGCAAAGATGATCACGGGGCTGGAGCACCTCTTCTATGAGGACATGTTGGGAGACCTAAGGTTGTTCAGCCTTGAGAATGAAGGGTCCAGAGACTTTAGAAGAGCCTTTTAGTACCTAACAGGGGCTACAAGAGAGCCAAAGAGGGACTTTTTACTAGGGGAAGCAGTGATAGGACAAGGGAGAATGGCTTCAGACTAAAAAAAAATAGGTTTAGATTAGATATAGAAATTGATTGGTGTCTGTATAGTGAGGCACCGGAACAGGTTTCCCAGAGAGGTTGTGGTGGCCCCACCCCTGGAGATGTCCCAGGCCAGTTTAGATGAGGCTCTGAGCAACCTGGTCTAGTGGAAGGTGTCCCTGCCCATGGCAGCAGGGTTGTAGCAAACGGATCTTTTGTTAAAAAGTCAATTTTGCTCCCTTTGTTCTCCAAGCACTGACTATGGCTGGCCCCCATATCCTGGCTGCCACACAGTCTTGACTCCTGTGTCATGTTTCCAGTGGTGTGTAACAGCTCATTCCCTCCTTATAGCAAACTCTTCATCAGCAGAAAAACCCTTGTTCCAAGAGGAATCAGGCAAGACTTGAGAGCCAGTGTCTGGGTTGGTGACAGTGAGGTTATGACAGTCGGCAGTCCTCTTCTAAGAAGTCCTGTTGTGCCTGTCCAATAAGATGCAGATTCCTTGAGATGTCCACATACTGTGCTTTTCCCTGAGATAAAACAAAAAGAACTGTAACACAGTGGGGTAGTGTTCAGATTCCATTCTTGACATTTGAGATATTTGCCCAAGTTTTCCTCAAATGTATGCATGCTTCCAGCATTTGCAGTGAGGGGAAAAAAAAAAAAGAAAAGAAAAAAGCTAGCACTGTGAATGCCATGACACAGAAAATTATCAAAAAATCACATTGTAGTGGGAATTTCATCTATTCAAGTATCATATAATGAGCCATTTATGTAAAATAAACTTCTCATCCTTCAGCTTAAGAAACTATATAGCACATAATGTAAAGATTTAATTACCTCTAGTTTTCCACCAGTCTAGGCCTTATCATAATTTTTGAGTTTCTTCAAGTGTTGGCAGGTGAATATATGGGGTATAATAATTTAGGTGTAAAAGGACTGTGCCTGTAGCATAGTTACAGAAAACCTGTTTCTTAGATTGCTTTAAGAAAAACTGCTGAATCTGACCCAGTATCCTTCATAATGCTAATAAAATATATGTAATTTATGTAATAAAATGGATATTTACAACGTGGGCAGGTAGGATTGGATATAATGGTCATTTATCACACAGATCACCTCTTGATGCTAATGAAGCACTGAAAACTTCGAGTTTGGTGTATGCATACCTCAAAATGATTTATAAACCCCAAGATCATAGTGTGAGTCTCTGCAATCTTTGAGATTTTTTCCTTCATAGTGACATTTCCAGTTCCTTTTGACTCCCTTTCCTCTGTCCACAGGTCCTTGGAGTATCATTTTTCTTGTCACTTATTCACAATGGAATTTTCAGTTCCAAAAGCATTTTATTTCAAAGCTCATTCATGGATGTGTCCACACACTATCATAGTCCTGGGCTGAACCCCAGGATAGGACTGCAGGCTGTAGCTCATGGATGAATTCAGACTAGTGTCTGGGAAAGTCCATCTGGCTGCAAGTGGAAGTGAGTATGGCTACTTGCCCTGGGATCTCCAGGATGAGAATGCAGCTATGAACTCTGTGGGAGCTTCCCAGGAGTCCAGAAAGAGAAAATCTACCAGGAAAGTGCTGAACCACTTACACTTTGTGGTTTCTGGCTGATACAGCAGCTCCTGATCATTGATTGACAGCTTGATGCTTGTTGCTTAGGCAACTCTGCTACCACCCTAATTCCTCTGCTGCAACAAATCCATCCCAGGCCACATACCCACACGTTTCTTGCAGTGCTGAAGTCACCTCTTCAAAGTCACCCCACTCCTTCACCCCACTCCCTCACCACACTGTGTCACAGCTACTTTGCTGTTTATGTTCATTAGACCTTGCCAGAGATGAGCAGCACAAGCAGTTCTGATTCAAGGAACTGTGAAGTTCAAATAGTAGAAAAAGAAGCTAAGTCCAGGTAGAAGGCTCAGTCTTCAAGACCCCGGGGAGTGCTTACTTTCAATCAGGATGCTCACTAGGTGTCACTGTTCTCCAGAAATAAAAGTGTGAGCACTTTGTTCTGCCTGCAAATATACTGGGTCTTTAGCCATGTGCAGCAACTCATATTTTCAGAAACTGAGCTCATCTAAAAAACTTCCATAGTTCAGCAAAAGGTTCTCCAAACTCCTTACTTCACTTGCACTGTCTGATTTTCCACTCACTAGTCTCAGAGTAAACCAAGAATAACTTCTCTTAAATTTGAATAGCGGTCCTGGTTCCTGGCAATAGAGGAATCCTGACATACTTCAGTCTCTTACCTAACCATACTTTATAATATATGACTTTAGAAATGGAGTGATCTCAAAATGAACAATGCAGCCTTTTACACTGCATGGCTGCTTGGGTTCTTAACATTTTTTCACTCTGCAGATAAAGAAAATATTTTTGATGACACTTTTCTCCAAGTACTTAATTCTGGGCACTCAATTTCCTATGTCTTAATTATAAGTTAGTTTTCTTAGGCTTCTTATATGATGAATGGAGAGTAACTCTGTCTCCTGCTGTGGTTCAGAAAGGAAGCACGATTCACATGCTTCTGGAAAGAGCTTCTCTTTTTCCTGTGAGTACATCAGCAGCTCAGAGGAAGATGGTTTTCTTTACCTGAGCACATAAAGTTACATGATTAAAGTTTGCCCGTGTGGGTGCCCCCAGATGTACTGGAGTGTGTTGTATCCATGTATTTTAAATTAGAAATTATTCTATGTGTAAGAAAACAGGTCGGAAGAAGAGATAGATGAGTTACTAGAGAGGTAATCATCTGTGAAGAGGATAATGTGGTGAATCAGTCTGTGTTAAGCTAGGCTCTTTGGAAAATATTTCAGAACACTGTATGTTTGCAAGCAGGCTACAGCATGGAGTCGCTAATAATTGCCAGATTTGGCACTCCTTTCTTCACATTTGCTAAATCAATAAACATTGCAGAAAAAAGCCCGGCCCACCAGTCACCCAAGTGCGTCCAGAACATCATTACTGCAGAACAGCAGGTTTCAACGTGGGGGGTCAGGCTGCTGACTTGGAGCAGTTAGCTTAGGTGCTCCAACTCGCCTCATGCAGAGCCTACTGCTCTCTAGTGACTCCTTTATTTTTTTATATAGAGAAACTAGGCTGTGAATCGTCCTCAAGAGTGCAGTTCAACAGCATTTTAAGCTGATCTAAATCAGTGGTGTGGCAAATCCCACCTACACCTCCAGCTGTACATTCCTGCTCTTTCTTCCTTGTGTCTGGTAGGTGGTGAATTGGCTCTGTGAAAAAAAATCAACCCAGAAGAAAGAATCAGAGTAGTTTTCTACCTTGGATAAGCTCCCTGAATAAGTGTGATGTTTGACCACATTGTTAGTGAAGGGGTAACCTGATAATGTGCCACCAGGATGACAGAAGAAGATCCAAGTCATCGTGACTTGGGTTTGCTCACGCTGCTGGGGTCCCTCTCCCTTGAGGAGATGCCTGGATCAGCCTGTGCCAAGCAATGGGAGCTCCACTCTCACTCACAGAATCATAGATGGTTCACCTTGAAAGGGGCCTTAAAGATCATCTAGTTTCAGCCCCCCTGCCATGGGCAGGGACACCTTGCACTTGACCAGGTTGCTTAAAGCCCCATCCCACCTGGTCTTGCAGAGTCCTCTCCTTGCAGTCCTTGTCCCAAACACACCTCCTGAAAAAGTAAAGCTTCCATGGCAGATTCTGGCTCTTGGCTCTAATGGGGTAACAAGTCTTCCTTCAGCACAGCATGGAAAGGGTTTCTGTCAATGAATGGAGGGTGGGAGGGGACACTCATGTTCCCTTGTGAGCAAAACATTAAAGCACAGCTAAGCTATATGACAGGGAGGAATAAAAGAGCAGTGATGCATATTTCTGAGTCGCTACAGCTTTCTCAGTGGCATCTTGGCTCCGTCTTTGGTTACAAATTGGGAAGATAGCAAATGGCTTGGAGTTATCTTCTTTTTTTTTAGCCCTAGTTCTAACCCAAGTACTGCTTGCACAGATCAAGGGACCTTTCTCTACATATTTTAAATTATGCAAAGCAATTAGTCTTCATTAACAGCTTGTCTAATTTAATTTCAAAAGATCAAACTGTTTCCCTGTTAGATGACCAAAGTAAAAAAAAAACCCAAACAAAATCCAAAACCAAACAAATAAACAAAAGAACCCTTCAAGCTTGTATGTGACTGCCAAGTGTATATATCAACTAAACTCTGGAGTCATTACTACGTACCTCAGCTTGTCATCTGCTCTCATTTTATCCACAAAATTCATATCACTCTTGACACCATATCAGAACATTTCATGGGTGGTCTTTTGCACTACAAAGTGCCAAGTACTATGGGAGATTGATTCTTTATTTCCCTAGAAGCAACTAGGAAATGGACAGAAATCAAAGCCTGTCAACTAGTCCATAGCATCAAGAGTCTTACATTAATTGAAATTCCTGTCATGTGGAATTTCTCAAAGAAATTCAGAGATTTAATTGAAATTCCTTAGGATGAAACTAATATAGCCATATTTAAATATACTGGTAGTTGTCAGGGATGGATTTGTGGGTGCCTTCACCAACCACCTCTAGGTTTTGTCTGCGGGTTGCTTGTTTCTAAGATCACATATTCACAGTAGCATTAATTGATAGGCTAAACCAAACAATTCTCTACTCTTCTTGTCCATGTCTGGGAGCCTATGCTACATTCAGTCTAGGACTGCGTGTCTCCTTGGTTACCCTTCATTGCTGAGAAATAAATGTTAAATTCAGAGGTTTTGAGGGCTTGCAAGCATTTGCCAGAGACTTATAAAACTCTGTGGTCTGTGATGGAGGTATTTATCCTTGCCTACATTTAAGAAAGCTAAAAATCAAATACATGCTGGGATTTTTTTTCCAAGTAAGCCATTTCTGGTTTCCCTGCTCTGACATCACCATATTTATATAAAACTATATCTAATGAAATGGAAGGCACTCAATAAATAGGCATAAGGAGGGGTGGAAGACAATAGTTTCTGACTGTGGTTCACATTCAGAGGAAATGGACAGTCTTTTATCCTACTCTTATTTGTTCTTAGAGAGCTGGAAACTTTCTCATATTCAGGGGGCTGGAGAGTGCAGGAAATTGATAGAAATGTAAATTTGGGTCAAGATTTGCCAGAGTTCATAGGACTAGAGCAGAGAATCCAGAGAAAAGGAAGTAAGACAGAAAGCAGAGTGATCTTGGAATGCCAGCTGGGATGTGGAGGTCATGATCTATATCCCTTTGGTTTTCATACCCATCAGGGATTTGATCCAAATTCTTCCATTTCTCCAGACAGTGCCCTAACCAAGGATATCTTTCCTCTCTTTTGGGGAAATAGGTTCTTTCTGTAAAAATGCTGCACTTTTCATGAGTGCATCTCTCCAGGCTCTCATTTGCAAACAGAATATTTGATTTTTTAAAAATTCTTTTCAGTTCAACATAATAAAATACATAAATGGTGTGAGTATTGCAATTACATTCCTTACCACAGTTTCCTTTCTGTTCTTAGATTGCCTTTAGTCAGACCTTTGTACACCTTGCTGTTTCAAAACTTTTTTTTTAAAAGAAAAGCTGAGGACTTAGTTGCTGGGTGAATAAGTAGCTGTTTAGCAGCCAAAGAGTTCCTGCTTGTTTTCAACTTGTCATCTAAGGTGCGGTTCAGAAAGTCGAGAGGTTGTTACTGGCAGAACCTTGACAAAAATATTGCTTCAGACAACTCATAAAAAAACATTTTAGAAAAAAAAACCAGAGAGCACTGAATTTGTGAGAACTGTAGCTACAGGGCCTTGAAGGCTTCGTGGTCTTCTTGTGTTCAGATGATGTCATGCATAAGAGGTGTTTTTGCCTACACTAGTTCTAGTCTAGCTATAGAGCTTGACCCATGAAACACTAAGAAGAAAGAAGTTACCAACTCTTCTGGTGGAGGTCATATCAGCATGAGGGACAAAGGGGAAGAGAGATAATTTTTTGGCCTACCAGGTAAGCCAAATGACATACACAGAGTTTGGTCACCCTGTTAGTTTGGTTTCCTCTGCTATGAATGCATGAAAACAGGTACTGCTGAACGACCCTTCTGGCCATAGCTGGACTACATTAAATGTCAAAGGAGCTGCTTATTCTCCTGCTCTGACTGTAGAGAGAGCTTGAAACAACCATTTTCCTCACTTGGATTCTCTGTCAGATGAGAATCTACACCACATTAGCTGCCCCTCAATAAAGCAACAAGTTCAAAGGGAGTATTTTCTTCTCTGTAAGTATTGAAGCAAAGTGAGATTTAATAACTCATCCAGGGTCACCCAAGGAGTCTGTGACTGAGACAGAAATTTAGGCAATGCAAAGCCTATTTCAGCACTTTAAATATAAAGTGATCTTACCTTTCCTTGTAAAGCTTTCTTGATCTGTTCTATTTTTATATCACTTAAATGGAAGATTTTGAAAGTAGGCTGATTTATTAGAACTCATCTGAAAAGAGTAAGTTTGACAGACTAAATTAGTTTCTGAATATCAGTTTTCGTGTTTCTTATGCATTTACCATCTGAAAATTGTGGTACTACTTCACAATAGAACAAAGATCTCCTTTTTTTTTCCAGTAAATCAATGCAGATGATTGCTGAATATGTTCCATTGAAATTTCCACTTTATTATGAAAATATTGACCCTTTGGTCTTGTGGGAGGAGAAGGTTGTGACTGAAAGATGATTTGCTTGGCAAACCAGAAGACTCTCCATACTGCAATTTTTCCTTCTTCAAGCCCAGATGCTTTTAAGACTTTACAGTGCTGTCTCACAAATATGAAAAGGCATATTCTCTCCCTACAGTCTCCTTGTGCTCCTCATCCATTGATCTAAATACCTCTGTTCTTGACTCCAGACTGAAGGCTTCCTTTGACAGTGATTGATGGCCACCCTCTCACAGGAAGAATGACTAACTCCAACCTGTGAGTATTGGAGGCACTACGGAATATATCTGCTGTGCTATTTATTTTGGGAGGCGGATGTGTGCCCACATTTTTATTCTTGGAATAAACATTCTGACATTTTCTGGCAGGTGTGAATGCTGTAACATACCAGCAGGCAGAAAAAAACCTAAAATGACAGCTTCTAACCTCTCTGATGGAAACAAACTGACTGTTACTAATGTGAAAATTGTAAACCCTCACCAGATTTCATATGAATCGTATCACTTGGAAAGCTAAATTTTGATCTTAAGGGTCCCCTGGCAGCCCAAAAGAGATGAATATTTTTTAAATGGTGCCTACTTTTTCTTCAAAACAAAATCCAAACCATAAGACAACTGCATAATGAATTATGTAAATTTTAAACCTCAACCTGATTGTGGCAAACTCATTTTGCCAATAGTCTGAAAAGATTATCCCTAATGTGTAAGTGACAGCATGCAGAACCCTTCTGAAAGCTCTTTCAGCTGTTGTCTTATCAAAAGTGCATTGGTGTAGCTGGCCTGATGCAAAGGGACAATTTCACTTTCTATTTAGTTTAAGATCAGCAAAAGTTAGTCATAATTTTACATTGCTTTATTCCAACACTTGCCTAGAAATTTACATAAGAACATCTGAAACAAATATATAAGAAAACCTGTTACAATAATAGTTCCTTCCACATTATTTAATAAGACATGTCTTGACTGTGCTTAGAAGCTAACAGTATATATATGTATAAAACATTAAAATTCAGTGATGGGACATATCCTGTTTACCCTGAATCCCACATATGCATAAATCTAGATTATAAATAGTAAATTTTTTGATTGTCATTGGTCCATTGAGAGATAATCTCAAATTTCAAATTAAATGAAATCTTGGCATAGCACAAATCTTCTGGTGTCAACCAGCACAACATACAAGAGATAGGAAAATGCAGGAGTCAAAATGGGAAAATTATAATAAACTACAGTATATAGGGCAGAAGAACAAGAGTTCTGGCTATATTGCAAGAAAGTCTTAGATAAATTAAAATTTTCCCCTAATGATATGCACTGTATTAACAGCTATATCTACTTCTCTACTACTCAAAGAACATTTTGGTTGTGAAAAACTGGAGCTTAAAAATTAATCTATCCCATATGAGTCCAGCAATATAAGTCGATAGTTACCCATTTTGGACAAGTACACGCAGAACAATTTGTCCAAGAATATGTCCATTAAATCATTTCAGTGCTTTAACACTACCACAAGAACAGAGTATCCTGAGAAGCCAAGGTTGAGGTGTCTAACTGAAGGCATAAAGGCCTCTGTCACTGACCTATTTCAGTGCTTCAGAAATCACTTCACTGCTCTGTGCCCGAGTTCTCCATTCCTGTAACCATCATGCCTTTTCACTGTGATAGTCTTCAAGACCTGAGTTATAGTTTTTATCAAAACAAATATTTGAGGTTTAGTTTGGGGACTGGTGAAGTCCTGTTTATATAGCATTTCTGGAACAATACCATTTCCAGAATGTGTTGCTATTCATATGTGACTGAATAATAAATAATCAAATGTTAATAACTATGCCTAAGAACAAATGGGCTCATCTCTGCACAGATGCCTTGTTCGTAAGCAAATTGTTCATATGCACAAATGTTTGAGAGCACAATTGAGCTGAAAAATATTTAGCATTTGAATGAATGTAGGACTGCCAAACCACAGTGTCAGACCACCAACATTCATAGCATTGGTATAAAATCCAAATATTAAGAAATACTACATTTTTTGTTTCTTTTTATTGGTCTTCTGGTTTTTGAGCCTGACATGATCTCTTTTTTCCATCTTTCCTCAACAACTAGAGCTATTCATAAATGGAATTTCTATCCTCAACACAAAAAATCCATTAAATTGTTAAAAAGTGTTTTGGAATATAGTATTTAAAGAAAAAAATAAAAGTAGGTATGAAAACACAGGCATATTTCATTCTGATAATGTTGAAATACTTAAATAATTTGAAGTTTTTCAACTTTATTCAAATAGGAAAGTGGAAATTATTTTCTCTAAGAAATAGTCATTAATCCTTGATAATGATGATGGTGATGATGATGGTGATGATGTATTTTCCAGGAGCAGACCTTACTGGTAAATATTTTCCTATCTATGTGCATGAGACTTTGAGGTTGATTTTTAAAAGTAAACTGACATTTTCACTTTCATTATAACAGTCTGCATAAATTAGAAGAATTTTCCATACCAATGAGATTCGTAGCATTGCTGAACCTTCACATCCTCCATTGCTGCACTTCAATATTGCTCTGAGAGAACAATTGCCATGGGGTCAGGTGTAGATATGCAGTGGAGAAGAGCAATACACTGTCCTCTTTCCATTCCTATCGCCATCATTTACACTAGTGATGTGGCACTGTCTCCCACATCACAGGATATGTCTACAGGCTGTGCAGCACCTGTCATTTAGGACTCTGCTGGTTCTTGTTGGGAGAACTATGCAGCCAGATTTAGGAGATCACAGCACAGTTTTCTGTCAGGTCACTGGCTTGACTGCATGATACTGGGCAATTTTCTGCACTGCCTCTACAACAGTCAGCCAGCTTAATAAGTCGTCCTTTACTTTTCAAAGCTACTGGGATGACTTCTTTCAGAACAGCAGCAAGTGTGTGAAACTGTCTTCTTATCAACACTGTGAATCAGTGCTGCCCATGGAGCCAATGGAGAGAAACATGTACATCTAATTAGAAGGACTTAATTACAGGAGTTATAAGGGCCTAGATTGTCTTGCCTTGCTGTGTAACCTCTCTCATCTCCCACTCCCCACTTGCATAGGGATCCAAATGTGATGCCCTGGAGAGTAGAAAGTTTGAGTTACTCTTTGTTCTCTGTAATGCAAAATCCATGTTACTGTGAGGTATGTGGTAAGTCAGGCGTGGGGGCCATCTGCATACATCCTGCTATGCCTTCATTCTCTCAAAAAAAAGTGGAAATAATACTCCTATTCTTTCTTAAGAGTGAACATGCATGAGTACACTTGCTCTGTCTATATTCTGCATGTGCTGGAGTGGTACCCTGTTCTTAGAGATCATTGTCAAAGGAAGGCACCCAGTCTGAAACACAGAAGGATTTGTGGCTAACACTGAAGACAGAGCTCAAGCAGTTTTTCCCAGGAACAAGTTATGCCTCTAGCAGTTCTTATTGAATACTGTAAAGCAAACATTTATACTGGCTTTTCTTTTGCATCTACATGGGCTGTGTATTCTCCATGTGCACTACAGCCAGCTAATCTGAATGGAACAAAAACATTTGTTTTGCCTCACATTTCTCTATATACCAAGTCCTTCCAAATAAATATTCAGCTGAAACCTCTTGTGCTATTAGGGAAAACAAATAAATCAAATTAATGAATTGATTTGAATGCCAGGAAGATCTATCATTTCTGTGTTCTAAGAATATCCCACAAACAATTAAATGTTTGTGAAACAGAGGCAAGACTGATAAAATGATGAGTCTCTCTGGCGCCAGCAACGGGCCTGGCTGAAAGCCAGCAACCCATAGACTTAGCATTTAAAGCCCTACAGAAAGCATAAGTGACCCCAGAATGGATAAACTGAGGAAGAGCTTTCCTTAGCAGTTCACCATGCTGAACGTTCCTTTAGTCTTTGACTTTGTTGCCTGGCTCAAACTTGCAGATGAATAACCAGACGTATTTTGTGGGTCTTTACAACCCAGAAAAAAATTAACCAGACATTTTGGTTTTGATTGAATGATTTTTGGCTTTGTAGTCTGTGTTCCTCGAACTAATAAAAAGTGATAAGGTGATGGAGAGCTGAAAATTTCCCAGCACATCAGTGGAAATGATACTGGGTACCGTAAAATTTATTTGTTCCGCCATCTGTACCATTAGCTCCTCTGGGTCCCAAAATTGGGCCATTCCACAATGAAGCAGGAGGCAGAAATCAGCTCCTGCCTTCTCTGCCTGCTCCATGTTGTGCTGTGATTTGGTCTGTGGTCAAAGGATCAAGAAACACAAGAGATTTCAGGGCAGAATGGATAAAAAAATGATCTAGCTTTTGGGATGTACAACCCCTGCTAAACCAATTCGATGTATTTTAAACTGGATTTACAGGCTTAAACTTTCTGGTAATGTAAATTATAGCTAGCAATAGGATTGAAGAAGTTGTTTTTTTCTTTTAAGGAATTCTTAATTGCCCTCTGCTAGCAATGCTACTATCATTAATGATAGCTGATGTAAGCCAAGATTATTATACTGTTGCGAAAAGGAAAAAAAATTACCCAAAGAGGCTGAGGAAATTGCTTTGCAGACACTAATGGGTGCTTTGCATCCATTGAAAATCACCCCTAGTAAACAGGCATCGCTTGTAAATATCCCCAGACTGGTATCAAAAAAATCTGGAATGTGGGATGTAAGCAAAACTTAATATTTTTAATATGTACAATGCATTAATTACACACTTGTCAATTTTAATTTAAAAAGAAAAATCTGTGCTCCAGTTACTGAACTGAAACTTTAATCTCATTTGAAATGCTCTAACCTTAGAGACTAGACTCTTTCTTCCACCTCTTGTCTTCCTTCCTAAATTCCTTTATTTAAATGGTGCCATCTCCCTCTTTCTCTGCCTTTTCTTCAGGAGGGATGCCCTCTGAGTAATGGACAGGGCAGATCTTTTGCAGATGCACCCATGTAAGTTGGAAATAGAGAGGAAACCCTAGCACAGGATGCTACTGCGGGCTCCTTCTCTAATTCCATGGGGAAAAGAGAAGCGTAAAATATCTAGATTTGCTGAAAGGATTGCATATCTACTGTGGTAGAAAATTGCTGAATAATGTCACCCTTTAATGTCACCCTTTAATTTTATGTGACCAGTGCAGCCATCACAAAAGGCGTTAGATTTATGGACTGTTCAGTTCAAGCAGAGGGAGGTGCAAGCAACCTGCCGCTCTGTGGCTCATGCATACCCACTCTCCCTGTAAGTACAGCTGGTCCTGAAGGTCACAACTGAGTGGCTAACACTTCTGTGGAGCCCTGTTCTTGCAATTAAATTCTCTTGTCTTGAGAATCCTGCCCCTTCTCCTTTCAAATATAGTGTAAACTCAAGGATAACTCTGCTGCTTCACTCACGGATAACCTGTATGTAAGAACAAGTGCACAAATGCATAGGTGTTCTCCCATGCTGCAAAAGGTTGCTGTGTGTGATGGGACTACTTCATAATAAAATGCATTGAAACAGTGTCTGACAAACAGAAATTAAATATTTTAATATCCAAGTTTCTTACAATTCACATCAAATGTGTTTCAGACACTTCACCTTCAGTCTAGCATGAACCCTAATGTTCAGACACGAATCAGGATTCTTGTGAGGATCCTACAGCAGAGATGACATGCTCTTTCCCTGAGGGATGTGCCTCTTCAATGTGAATGAGGAAATCCATGTATTCTGGCCATTCCAAATAAAATAATCAATAATTGTGTTTGTGTATATTCTAGCTGAAAACAGTGGCTGGATCACAATCAGCACTTTCTTGTTTGGTATACCCTGTTGTCTGACAAGGTAGAACAGAGGTATTTTGGATCTTTGGAGTTGAGAACCAGTGCTTTTTTCTCTGTGAAAGTGGAAAAAATCTTACAATTCCATCAACATTTCCTTTTTATTTCAGACTATCACTGTAATTTACTTGAAATGATTAATGAAAACCTGTTTTTGGACATTATATGTTTACAGGTGTGTGACCGATTTGTGAGATTTTTTGTCTTAGCACACAGAAAGGTAGCTGAAACACATTTAAAAGTCAGTGAACATAAATTGCTGTAAACCTGAGCATTAGATTCCTCAAAAGGGGAAAAAAAAATTCTCAATAAGTTCAGAGGTGAAAGATACATCCTATATGCTGCAACTTGCAGGACTACCATCCTATGGCTCATGTAACACCTGCTTGTAAATACTGGTAAAAATTCATATGCAGTTAGTGTAAATGATGAGACATTGCGGAGACTTATAAAGTAAGCTCTGTTATTTTGTAACATCTGCCTGAAATCTATGAACTGTGTTAGCTGTAGTTTACCTTAAAGCAAAAAGAAGAGGATCAATTTAAACTGCTCACTGCAGGTAGCATCTTGGCTAGTGTGACATACTGTAATAGTTTTAAAGATGATATGGTGTCCTTGGGAGTTCTAAAAGAATGGATAAACCTTCCAGTGTTGCACTGAGTGAGGCAAATCTGTAAATAATGTGAGAGATTTTTCATGAAATAATACTGTCAGGTAGAACCTGTGATACTTCCAGTCATCTGCAGTTTGCTGCTGCATATACTGTACTTGTTTTTCCTTACTGCTCACGAAAGTGTAGATATTCTTCATGCAATATTTAACAAGTGGTAGTGTTTTCACAAGAGAGTTATACTTACTATAAAAACAAAATGTAGTAATGCTGCATACCCTCAAATTTTAAAAAACCTAAAACATAATACTGCCTAACAGAATTGGTGCTTTTTTTTTTTTTTAATCAAGAGGGAAATATTGTTTGCAGTTACAACATTTCTTCAAGGTTATTTAAGTATTTGAGTGTTCTGTTTATTGTACTGATTATGGCTTGCTTTGCCAAACCCAACAAATTTTAAGTCACTGCTTTGATAGCCTACCATTCCTTCTGTTCGACATGTGGTTTTTCTAGCATATGGATGTAATATTTCATATTCCACTTCATACTTCTTTTTAAAACTCCAGTTCTTCTGCAAATCTTGGTTCTTTTGCCTTCTATCTGTTCTGCTATATCAAATCTGGCCAATTTATGACATGCCCAAGGCTGTCATAGTAGTCTGTTCTAAATCCTCCTGTTAAATCTTTATTCAGATCTGGTGCGATCTTCTACGTTTTTAAGGACTTAGCTATGTGTGTATCAACTTCTTTCAAAAAGGGCTAGCATTAAAACAAAAGTTACACTGGGGCTTTTCTGCCTAAATCTAGTAGGTACCATCAGTATGAAATGTGATGTCTTCCAGATGTTTTGAACTTTTTTGTGATTGTTGAGCCAGTTCTATGACATCCCAAATGACAAAATCCAGAAATTCATATTCTGAATACTTCCTTGTGGCATTACTTAAGAGCCTGATCCTGCAACATATTGAGCATGTCATGAAAGGTCATAAATGCCCTGAAATCCCACTGAACTCAGGAATTTAGAATTAAATTTTGAAACTGTATAGGATCTTTGAGCTTTCACAAGTTAAACTCTGGAACATTGGTAATTGAAGATACTCTGGTTTGGAGACATATGTTACGCATAGTCACAACAGTTGAGGAAATCAGTATATTTAGAACAGGAAATCCCTTTATTACACATGCCAATTAGATCAAAATTCTCACTGAGAAAAAACATAACTAGTTTAAGAAACATATTTGTTTCCAATGGTCTTGATTCTTGAGCAAAAGCATCTGCTGAGAGCACTAATCATAGTAGAAAGAACATCCTAATTAAAAATGCATTTGACATCCAAAAGTTAAGCTGAGCTTTTTTTTTAATCACTTGTAAGAAAAAAGCATTTTATCCCTTACATGATGTCCTGATTCACAACCAAAAGCCCATATAATTCTTTACCTTGACATGGACACACACTTTTTTTTTTCCCCAATAAAAGCAGAAATGAGTTGTGTGTGTTAACCTAATAAATTAAATTAAAATCATTGTGCAGTGGCAGTTGCTCCCACTTTCTTTTTTGCCTGTGTAGCTTTCACATACAAGGTGTAATTTTCTTACCAACTGTCCAAATTGCTGCCTCTATCATTTAATGGCATGTGTTTTTATGACATATCTTTGAGTAGGAATAGATGCTTCTGCCATTCTGAGAGACTAATTTTTTCAAGTGATCCACCAGAAACATGTTCTCCAATCTTTGGTCCCTGAGATACTCTATGGCAAATTTAGTCACTTTCTGACAGTTCACCCTGAAATATTTAGCAAGTGTTTATACAGAGCAGAAAGTGGCAAATTTTTACCTTTTAAACTCGTGTGTTTGATACATCTTATCATTTGCAATTTCTCAGGTGACTGTAAAATCATCAGGGCAATGCCCCCTGTGAATTTTCACCCCTGTATATTCTTCTCTTAGATGTGCATCATAAATATTTCAGCATTTATTTAAATGATGGCTGGTGTTCAACATTCTGAGCTTGCCCTGCTGTTAATTCCCTCAGTCTTCACCCATGTAAAATACAAACAAAAAGTATGGTTGTATCCAGTCTTTAGTTACCTCCCCGTTTTCCTGCATGTATTTTATGTGATTTCATTCTTTTCTGAAGTAATTTCTAGAAATTAATGGATTTCACTATTGGCTACTTCACTATACAAGCCTGTCAAGGTTTTCTCTATTTGCTACCTTACATACTGTGATTAAATATTATTCTGCACTATAAACCTTTCCAAAAAGTAGGAGCAAACAATGAGATTTTTTTGGTGTATGAGATTCACAAGAACATAAGACTTACTCTGCCAATTTTCATCTCTAAAATATGGGAGACTAAATATACTTAATGCTTTCACTATAAATGGCTAGCTCTTTGGATTTGAGAAAGACTTTTACACTTCAGAAGTGTTTCAGGTTGCATTTTCTAGAGTTTAAAATAATTTGAGAAACTACAGGTGATCTGTGGTCCTTCAATTTTATCCCTGAGTTTCTGTCTCCATGGCTTCCAAGCATGAATGCCTGTCAACCTGTCTGTACACTCTCTCCGTGCTGCATATTGGCAAGCTGGCAAAGAGATAAAAATTGTAAGTGGTTTCCATCATTCAACATTTGTATAGTTCATAAAAATGAGGAAAAAGTACTTTCCCAGAAGTAAAGTATTATGACATTTTAAGTTCAGATCTTGACATTATCTGAGGTGTTTAAATGTAATATATTACCACAACATGAAGTTACTTTTGATATTAGCATTGGACTGACTGTCCACAGAAAAGCAGGACGGAAAGATGCATCCCTACATTTTCCTAGAACAAAATTAATCTACTCAAATTCCTGAAGCATGCAAGCTGGGGATGTATTATGTTACACTGGTAGAGTGACCTTGTACTACTGACAGAATAGTAGGAGCTCCTTCATAGCATCAAACTACTGTAAAATTAACAAAGATTATAACAAGATGAGAAGTATAACTCCTAAAAAGGCAAAACCTGAAATAATTGATCCTGACCATCCCTCTGATAGGAACAGAGCAGATCAGCCATGCTGGTAACAGATGTGAGAAATATGATCTGCTTCCTACTAGAGAATGGATTATGCAGGACTTCATCTGTTTTCATTTCTTCTGAGGATATGGGAAGACTTCTCTGGCAACTCAATGAGAAATAGCCCTATGGTTTTTGTGTGCTAAATTATTGCTGCCTCCCTTTGGGTTGCAATTTTTATATGTAAAATTCTACATTTATTCAAGTACTTGTTAGCATGTCAAAAGTAGTGCAAAACTGGAAACAAATATGATTTTTTTTCTTAAAGATATGCAGTTTTTGTGTTTGCTGAATATTAGTTAGGGATCCTTCTTTTCGATCCACAGGATCCATTTTAGCCTCTTAGTATTTTCTTTCCAGAGACTCTGTGTCCCACTTCAGAACCAGTGAGCTGCAGGATTTTGATTAACATTGGTTATGTTTATGAAGCACTATGAGAGGGATACCTCCAGGAAGTTGAAGGACTGTATGGTAGGATTGATTAGTGTGCCCATGTTGTTCACTATTCATGGTCTATTTGTGGTTCTTCCTAAACACTTTGGTCTTTCCAAACATAGCTAATATGGCATGGCTGCCAGGCCTGTGCAGGAGTTACTGGGCTCTCTGGTGGATTGCCTTCTTTGACCACTGCTTGCAGAAGCTATAACTCAGCAAGTCAAACACAGACTCAGTGAGCAGCCTCACTTGACTAAAAAAAGGCATAGCGCTGTCTAGGTTGCTGTAAGACAGTCAGGGCTGTCAGTACCTGTAGAAGATCCTTATTCACCTACAGGCTAAACAGGACATCCTTAAGGATCCAAACGAGCACATAACCTATGTTTCAGCAATTGATTCTTTAAATATGTGTTCTCTTCTGAAAATCTTGCAGTAAGAAATTGAAAAGTATTTTCTCAAGGATGTTAAATATCCAGCTTCTACTTATGAATAGAAGATGACATCAACTCAAATACCAGAGAAGAAGGTGAACAGAACTTTAGCCAAAGCCTTTGGACCAGATCTCTAGCTCTTACAGACCAATAGATGACTCTCTACTATATATTAATAGATTGCATAGACTGTCTAGACATGTAGATAGACTTAGAAATACACAGTGCCCTTATGAAAAGACACTTTTGACCTTGTTTCACCGAAGCAATCTACTACTTGGCAGTGTTTTGGCAGCCAAGAACCACAGCTAAATGTTGAGCCTCTATCACTGATCCAACCCTTGAAAAGACTTCCCACTTCTGGAAAAGAAGCTTGCTCTGCTCACACTTCCAATTTATGTCCAGTATTGGCCTTGCTGGACTCTGCTGGGTTGCTGCTTCAATGCCTCCACCGCTTTTAGCACATCCGTGCCTGGAAAGCTTTGATAACTTAGGTACAGCAACGACTTGGGCAGATTCAGCTCTCACAAGTCTCTCTTGTTCACATGGTTGAGCACATGAAGTAAGGCTGGTCTGTAGGCGAGTCCAGTGCAGGGAGGCTCAAGCTGGTCCTGTGTGAACCAGTTCAGAGCTGGAAACCATCGCACTGCCTAGGTTTCTTTGTGCCAGGGTGCTGTAACACCCAGATTATCCTGGGAAACAGACAGCTGATGTCAGTGATGTTATATTGACTTAAAACAGATGAAAATCTAGTTCTTCATGTGTGATTGCAGAAAGAAAATATGGAATAAAGTTTCAGAGGAGATTAAATGAATCTAGAGTCTAACCACACTTTAGAAATTTTGCCAACCCCGTTTATTTGATAGAGTACATTTTATCATAACCAGAACATCTCTCATTCTTTTCCTAAAGAACATTTCATGGCAAAGAGATTTTTATAGAACAGAAAAAGGAGGAGACAGAACATCCATGAGGTCTGTCATAGATGTCACTGTTGCCCTCTAAGTTACATGGAAAGGGTTCAGGTAATACCGTGGCTGACAGCAAAGTTTCTAAAATAAGATTTATGCTATACTTCTGTGAGGAAAGGAGTTAGAATTACAGATAACAGAAGTGCTAAACTCACAAATCAAAAAAACAGCACAGCAACAATCTTCCACAAATAATTACATGCTCTTGAAATGTTAGATTGATCTCATCTTCAAAGAACAGACACTGATGGGTCTCTTATGTAGCTAGTGTGCAATGCTCTAAAAATAGTAACAACACAACTGCTGTGATCTGCACCAGTGTCTTCATTGTCATTGATGCTCTCTCTCCTCTACTGGAGACTAGGGTTCTACTGCCATACTATTCCTTAAAAATTTATTGGTCCCCATCTCCTCTTCTGGATGCCAAGAACAAATCCCAAACCCTTATTCCTATCTGGTAAGATCACATTCAGTGTTTTACTTACTAAAAAAAGTGTTGGTGGGAAAAAAAGATCTGTCTGAAATGTTCCTGTTTCCAATGAGAACCTAATTGAATTTATTGGGAAACAAATTAAATTAAAGAAAACAGTATGTGGTGAGAGGCTTAAATTAAAATGAAAAGTAAAAAGGGAAATTCCAATCCCCCCCTTTTTTTTTAGAAAAGCAGCCCCAGACCAGAGTTTGCATTCATCTCACCTAAACATCAATGCCTGTGTCAAAGCTCATTATCTGGACTTGTTTTGTCACCAGTGGGAAAAATAACAACCCAACGCAATGCAGAAATATAGGCTGGAAGTTCTCTGCAGGGAATAACTATCTAGTTCAGGACTGGCAGCAGCACTAGTGCTGCCTTTGGCTTGAAAAATCCCAGGAATGGAAGGTGAGGTTGGATGGGACTCTGAGAAACCCGTGCTAGTCGAAGATGTCCCTGCCCATATCAGGGGATTGGAACCTGATGATCTTTAAGGCCTCTTCTAATACAAACTCTTCTTCAATTCTATGATTCTATGGAGATTTCACAACCTTTCTGGGAAGCTTGTGCAGTAGTTTCCAGATAATGTCACCTGTGTGGGTTTATGGAATTAGGTAGCTCCTCCAACCTGTTTTAAGTGATCACTGCAGAATGAAGGAATGGCACCTCAGACTGGGAGCCCTCCAGGGATTTTGCCAGATGGGGGTGGCCAACATTTGACGTTTGGCAGGACAAAGCCTATCGCAGTTAGGCATATTGTAGCACATTGTCTGTAAATAAGACTCAGCTCTCCTGATTGTAGATATTGAAAAGTTTGAGTGTTGCGTTTAAGACCATCACACAGACTCCTTCCTTGATCAGTGGAGAAATATTTCCAAACAGTAATTCATCCCATCCTAAAGCAGATGTCTCTGAGGTGGAATAAGCTGCCTTCAGGAGATTTGCCCTTTTTAATGAATTAGACAATGGGTATACACTCCAGATTGCAGATATTTAGGTATTTTCAAATCAGATAGTCCAAAATTTAGGAACAAAAACTTCTCTTCCACCTACAGATATATATACACACACACATATAAGTCTCCAGCAAACATTACAAATCTCGGTTATCGTATCTTTAAAAATTATTACACTTTAATAATGCTTTTCATCCACAGAAAGAAATCTTGTACTAAAATACTGCTCAGATCTCAATTTTCCAAAAATATCTCTCTAAGAGACAATAATAGAAATTAAATTCTTTGAGGTTTAATTTCTATTTTCTACTTTTCCCATTTGGGGGAAAAATACCAAAGGCATAAATGGCTTTTCTCTGTAATTATTTAGGATGATGCACAATATTTTTCAAGGAATTATATTTCAGTGTGTGTAGACTGTGTAGCTAAAAGAATCCAGTGTGCAATGAAACATAAACAATGCATGCTGAGATTCATATTTTTGTCTATATATAAACATATAATTTAACATTTAACATTTAAAAATTTAATCAGAGAAAGCAAATGCTTTTCTAGCAGCCTATGTCACTCAACTGGGAATAATCTAGTTGAAGAAAGTGTATTTAATATAGCTAGTGAAGATTTTTTAAGAATCACCAAGCAAAAAAACCAATTTATTACTTTTTTAAATGAAAATGTTACCATCCTATTCATCTTAACTGCCCCATGACTGAATGGTGCTACTGCTATTTGTGGCCTCTGTCTCACTTAGTGAAGATAATGCAAAATATTTTAAGTAAAACAGGACCAGCTCATGACTTCAAGGGTGGGAGTGGGGGAGAGAGAGAATTTTGATAGTTTCAAAAAAGATGCTGGTAAAACAAGTAACTGCAACGTGGCTGTGACACATCTGTTGTAGGCTGGAAATACTGTACAGTGTCTAACTGATAATGCTGTTTTAAGGAAGAAGCTCCCAACAGCATATATTTTATGACTGTAGCCCTGCTTAGTGTTCATTTCCCTTTATGCCCAATATTTGTTCACATAAAATGGAGATTACTCGGTCAAACATCATTTAAAAGATTTTAAATTCTTCCTAAATAATTCTTCTGCCAATAGAGTACTAATTTTTGTCCAGCCAATATGGACAAATAGACTGTGTGTAACCCCGGTCTTGGCTGGCAGTATGTAGCTTGGATTAATGACTGTTGATGGAAACAGGACATGCAGTAGCATCCCTATCACAAACCATAAAGATCTGCTACTCAGTGGAATGAGCAACAGAGTAAAACATTATTCCATGCAGTCATTTTAAATGGATGTAGCATTTTGGATGCTTATTTGTGGTGAGCAGTTGCCTGTATGTGGTGTGACAAGCTCAGTCACTGACCACAGGACAGATCTGTGGTAAATGCAAAACTACTTTGTAGACAGATGTCAACTCCCTTGGGCCTCTCCTTAAGCACAGTGGTACTATCCAAGTCACTGGGGTTTGGCAGGTTGAACTCTTGGTTCAGACAGGTCTTCAGTGAACCCTTCACCTTTATTCTAGGCCTCTTCAATTTATTTGGCCTGTAAATTAGTACTAAAGATTTATCAGCCAGCCCTGCTGACCATGCACTGACATAGAAAAACCTCAAAATATTGTATTATTATATCCCTTTCTTTACATTATTAAATAGATATTATCTGTTTTCCTGGTCTGCTTAAGTACTTATTTTTCTCTATTTTCTATGACCAGAATAAACATTGTAACTGCAATCTCAATCTTTTAGCGCTGAACAAGATATTAAAACAAGGAGAGCATTACTGTCTCTGCAGCTACTTTTATCTCCTCCCTGCTAGACTTTCCTGAGGGTTTACCAGAAAGCTATCAAACAATACCACAATAACTACCCCTGAGCATAGTAAAAACCAAAGGGCTGGCTGAAAAACAGTAATTCCATCTCATGAAACACACTGAGGTTTCAAAGCCTGTTCTAGCAGGAACAAAGCCACTACCTTCTTTTAAATCAGGAGGAAGGAAAGAAATCTGACCCAGAGACAGGCTGGAATATTATCTATAACCTACAGATTGGTTACTTGCCTTAGGCCAAAAAAGAGCCGAACTAGACTGTCAACAAGGAAGAGGCAGTGAAGAAGTTGACTTTAAGCTTCCCTTCTTCCAGGTAGATGCTTTTCTGTCTCTCCCCTGAACCTGAGAAACTCAATCATCAAATTTTCAGAGACTAGCAATATATTTTACAAAACATTTTGTTTTTAATGAAATCACCGTCATGGAAGAAAAGCTCTAACTGAATCTTTGAAGCAAATACAGCTGCAGACAGCAGAATAAACTGCCCCTCAGAGGTTTGGCCCATTCTGCATGAGGCTGTCCATGTCAAAAGCAGTCATAGAAGGTTACTGGTTTCAGTCCGACAGGCGTCAACATTTCAGGGCACACAGAACATTTGGGGCTTTTACAAGCATAAGTGCTTTGGGATGCCAGCTCAGCCCTCTGCCTTTCCTTACTTCAGATTTATGGTCAGCAAACCTAGCCACAAACGAGGGCTCTTTCAGCCAGGCAACTATTCACACCTGATGTCTCAGTACTAAATACAGCTACACTTCTACACTTTAATTCACTTTTGACCTCAGCTATACAGGAGTTCCCAGCACTACAAATCATTGGCCCTTTTGACAAAGGCAGGCTTGCTATTTTCATGTTGTGTATCTCTGCTTTTTCCTTTCAAAAAGCTCTGGTAAAATGGGATGACAACTGAATATTTTACAAGGTGAAGAAGAAAGTGAGAATACGGGATTCAAATTACTCCACCACAAAACTCTATCCTGCTAATAGAAATATAAAATTTACCTATCCTTACCTGATTTCCTAAGGGAGGTGTTGTTCCCAGGTTCATTCAGTCTTCTTCATTTCCTTTCCTAGAGTGTTCAAAACAGCTTTAAGCTAATTTGATATTAAGATAAAAATTTCAAAAGATACCAGAATATGTTGCCAGATGTAGGAAAAAAAGACCATTGTATTGTCAATGATGATAGTCAATATGAATTCCCCAGGGCGCAATAAAGTATAACCTTTTTTTCATATAACTTATTGAAACATTTAGTCAGCTGTAAGAGTGCAGTGATTGGAAACTGGGCTTTCACAACTCTGGCTATTAAAAACTGTACATTTTTTGGGAAAGAGATTAGATCAAGAAGCCATGCATGTAAGGTGCTGCTACACTGAGACTGTTTGGATAGCAATCTTTGATTAAATATAAATTCTTTAGCAGTAACACTTAATACGGTCAAAGTTTGCATGAGGCATATGCCCAAGAAAGCTGTGACAGCTTAGAGCTTTGTATTGACCTAACCATCCAGTTTACAAGACAACATTTTTAAAAGGAAAAAAAAAACAGCTATGTAATATTATTGATATATATATTTATGCCAGGGAAGCTGTGTGATTTCACCTGCTCTGTATCTGAGACTACATCTCCTGGAATGCAGGATAGTCCACCACCTCACCAGTCCTCCTGGCCACAGTGCAAGGCTGGAAGGCAGCTCAGCTGGGGGAACGAGCCATAGTCAGGAGAAATGGTAAGTCACACTACTGTTCTCCTAATCCATTGTCTTATCTTATTTTAACTGATGTCCTCTGGTTTTGGTCAAAACTCCCCATACTATTCATTTTGGACATTTTTTATCACGAAAATGTTCACATTTTTCTCTTGCACTTTTCATCAATAATATAATTCAACACCAACTCCAGATTTTCATCTAAAACAATTCCAGCAGCAAACATAAAATCTGTAATGTAAATCAGATTCCTTAGTTTGCACTCGGAAATAAATAAATAAAATAATTTTTCAGGATTTTGAGAAACAATTTTTCAAATGCAAACAATAATAATACAGAAATGGGACACAAGGAGTAGAAAATACAGTATAGTGTCTTGTTAAAATCCCCTGTTTTGTTTTTTTATAGTTTTGAACACTAATATTTGTCAGCAGAAATCTGTGAATAGATGTAGTTAATCCAAACTATTTTTAGTTGGTCTGCTAAATACCTTATGCTTTTATAATTAAGGCAGTTAATGGTAGGAAATATTTTGAGGGGCTCATAAGGCTTTTTAATTCACAAAGACTAACAAGAATTTATGCACATTTAGGTTTTTTAGTATTTAGCCTTTTTTTCCCCATTCTCTAATGTCATCACATGCTTTTTAACAGTTTTTAAATTATATCACAATCTAACATTAAATCAAGGTAAATTTCTGACCATTATAGTTGTAAACACAGAATTTTCATGACCTGATGCATATCGTGGCTTTGATTTTAACATGTAAGAAAACCACATTTGATTCTCGGTCACCTTAGTGAACTTAGATAAAGAAGTAGCCACTATGCAAGACTAGGTGTATTATGCCTCAGACTAAAGATGATTCAAATCTCTTTGTGTTCAGCTTTTAGCTAAAAAGCATGTTTTGTTACCCTTTTGAATTTTTTTGTTTGTTTTTGAAGTGTCCTCCTGCTGTCTGTGTTATGCAACAGATTAGTTGCTAATAAAAACGAGTTTGACTCAGCCAAGATGGTAGTGAAGTAGTGGCTGTTGAGCTGCCAGCAAAGGCTTTAGTTCCCAGGCCTCCAGTCAACTCAGACTAAGCAGATTAAAGAGGTTGCTCGTTGTTGATGAAAGATGGGAAAAGGTCATACTATCTCTTCTTTCCTCTAACGTAAACACCTCATATGCAATTGAGAGGTCTTCAAATGCTGAGCAATACAGCAACAGGACATCCAAAAAATCTTAGCTCCCTCCTAAACAACCTCCGTCATCTATAACCAGGTTATGTGCAAACATCCACATTTAGAAGTAGCTCCCTTGTTTAGTGCAAGTATCAGTGTATCAGTCCTGTTTTGTAGGAGTGTACAATGATGAGGTAGAGTTTCCAAAGTCCAGCTGAACCTTTTCAAGCAGGAGGAACCTGTATTTTTTTTGGTTGGCAGGCCTAGCATGTCCTTGTGCGTACCTGGGGGACACCACTGGTACAGCTGTGTTGGCTGCCAGCTGTCAGCTGCCTAACTCACAGGAGAGGGTTGATGAACTCCATTGGATTCAATTTAAACATGAACTTAATCCCAGTAAAGTCAGCGGTGCTTATACATATACAGAAAGCTAGGCATGTGTTGGAAAAACAAAGATGGTTACAGGAGAAGAACTTAATCTTTTCTACTGCCTTCTGCTTTGGCTCCTCAACATTCAACCAGGTGGGTCCGACAATAGCTTCAGAATTTTTGGCCAACCCTCCATTTCTCTGTTGGAGAAAGTTCACATTTCTTTTGTTTTCATTGCCAAATCAGAGTAGTCAAATATGAAATGGCAAAGTACTACATGAAATGGAATTTCCTTCTTCTGCACAGTTCTAATAATGACTTAGAGTTGAGTTTAAGTAAAAGATAATTTTACTTTTATTAAACTAAGTGAAATTTGTTAGCAACACTAAAGAGTCAGACTAGAAATTGTGTTGCTTCATGCTGCCCAAATGGGTAATAAAATGCTATAATTTCCCTTTCAAAGTGTTGTGATGACTTTTTTCCCACTCATTTATGTGGTATCCCATTATATGTTCCCTGAATGTGCACAGCAGGGTCATTCTGCTAAAATATTCTTGCCATGAAATTCCATGAAAATTTACACTTATCTACAACATAAATATTGCTCTCACTCATAGCTAAAAATTCAGTATTTAGTGCTCTTCTCTGATGAAAGTAAAGAGGCCTTGTGACATGAGGAGAATATGTGGTTGCTGTTGGAAATGTGTTGTCAGTTGAACTTTCCACCCTGATTAAGGAAATATATTTAAGAATAAAGACAGTAGAATAATATAACCACATTGCATTTCTCATCTTAACTTATTAGGTAAGTGGTCTTCAAGATCAATTATATAAAAAATGAATATATATACATTGCTATCAGGCTGTTTTTGATCGGAATAATTTATTTTAAGGTAATATCAACTCCTGATCCCCATCTTTCATACCATCCAGAATGAGGTAGAGTAGCTTGTGGACGGTAGCCTAATTCAACCCAACCTTTAAGTTGTATATGAAGAGTCTTTAAATTAAGAAAAATATTGTTCAGATTACAGGATATTTTGTGGTGGGTGTTTAATCCTCCTTTTGGAGGGAGGGGAGAGAAGAAAGAGGGAAGACTGCACAACACCACTGTCCTGCAACTCAGGCCTTTTCCCTGTCTTCTTCAGCCCCACTGCTGCGAGGTACTTTCCATCCCCAGAGCTGAACTGGAGTTAACCCTTTGGGACAGCACAAAACAGCTCCTACTGAAAGTACTGTCATCATCTTTCTTTTACATCATCTTCAGAGAAAAACAAACAAACAACAGCCCCCCTGCTCAACCAACCAAAAATAACAAGACCTGTCCTTCCCAGATTTTATATATTCTCATTTTGCCTGATTTTCACACATATGAAGCAGGTTGTTCAGCTCTGTCATGTTTCTGATATTTCTTGGTGTGCATAAGCACTTGCTCCCTCTGATATCACTGCTTAACTATTCATAAGTTTAAATATTTCCCCCCCTCTTCCTTCCATAAATGCCTTTCCTAAAGGCATTTCCTAACTTTAAAATATATTAAAAAGTTTCAGTTGGTCACATGCAATTGTATTTTAATGATTTTTTTGCATTCATTTTTGTTACCTTTGCATTGAGTTATACATACAAATACACACCTTTTGTATTTTAGTTTAGTTACTAAAAAACTCCAACAAAACAAAAATGGAACATCTATACTGGAGAACAACAGAGGCTATATGCTACAGATTGGTAAGACCCTGATCTCTCTTGTGATACTTAGTACTCTACAGAAATCATTGCTTTAATAACAGCACGATCTCATATTAAGTTCTTGCCTAATTTGTTGTGCAGGATTATTTCACCACTCTCAGCACACCCTCGTGTGTCCTGCCTTTAAGCAAGCATTGGTGTTGTCAGAGGTCTTTTTTCTCAATCACCCATATGAAGCAGAGATCAGGCTGCTGGCTGGGAAAACACAGGAAAGACACAGCACTTGGTCAGATGGATCTGTGGGAAGGAATGGAAAAGACCAGTTATGTCACCTGCCAGACTTCAGCTCCCACAGCTGGAACATCCTATTCAGCTAGGTTTTTTTCCTTGCAGGGGATTTGTGCAGCTAGCACGGGGTGAAAGCTAGTAGCCAGTTTTCTGACAAAGTGGATTTTACTTGGAAAGTGCTGACTCACCCAAAATACAGCTTTGTACAGTGTGTGCCAGATTCAATGTAACAGTGATTGGGAAAGTGTTTTCTGCCCAAGAATGAAATTTCTTCTCAAAACTACAGATGGACATCCTCCCCCAAGAAGCCAAAAACCTAGCTCTCAGAGTGGTCTCCTACAATGTGGGAGGTCTGGGGCTAAAACCCTTGCTCCAGCCCAGGTTCTACTCACCAAGCATGAATATTTGCAGGTCCAAAAGCCAGAAAATGATGTCTGAAAGTCAAACAACTACTTTTCTATAGCTTGCCATCATAGCCTACTGTAGAAATTTTTCACTCAGTAGGGCCCAATAATTACTTTCACTTGATAATTTATGTAAAATTTAATTTGCCTTAACTACACATGTACTTGGTTCATTTGAATTAATTGTTTATATATTGAAACTATGTATCGATGCTACAGTGCTAGAACATGCTTCCTTGATCGACACTGGAATGCATTGTTAAATATGAGAATATTTCTAAATAACTGGCATAATAGCCTACATTAGGCCACTCAAGCACTGCTCTGTTTATTTGCTTAAGAGTCTTTAAAGGGATGTAAAACACACTTTGATAGAAAATAAAACCTGAAACCCCACTGTACTGCAATAACCCCGCAGACATGTCAAACACAGCAATTTCTGCTAAATGACTCCATGGCTCCTGTGCCTTCCCAGTTTGCCAAAAATTCTCTGGAGGATATCTGTGTGTGATTCTAGCCCAGAATTACAGGCTCTAGGAAGGCAAACCTCTCTCTTGGTACGTCACTCCAGCAGTAGTCCCAGCCCTGTGCTCTCACAGAAATTGTACCACAGTGGGAGAAAAAGGAAGAAAGGCTGGGAACACTTGACCTGAAGTCCCAAGGGGCAGCCTGCAAAAGCTTTTTGCTGTGAATCTGGGGTTTGTTGCATCTGTTGTTATATACACTGAATTCACTGTATTGAGTTGTGTGTAAACTTTCTTCTGTGTCTAACAACTTTCTGCACTAGAGATAGAAACACCACCATTTCTGTTACCTTGTGTTTGCCCATGAGCCTGACTCAGCCTGATATAGATCATCTCTCTTAGTCAGTGTGGAAGAAAATAGACACATTTTCAGAATATGAATCTTTGATGAGGAATGGAGCAATCTGAATGGCTAAGTCTTGTGTAGATATTTTACCTCAGTATTGGTAGTTTCCATTTAGGCACTACTGCCAAAGAGAAGATAAAATCTGTCTCAACCATAGAGCTAATGAGGTTTAGATGTAAAACTGTCACTGCACAGCAGTAATGATCTTCTGTCCACCTTTTACCCAGGGAGAGTCCAATTATGTACACAAAACTGCGTTTGTGTTTACAAGACTTCACCCAGTGCAAGGCTGCAGGTCCCTCAGGAGTGGAGATCTGCAGTTGTTTAAAAATGCACAGCAATATCAAGCAGTTCAGAGAGGAAGAGGTTTTCAGGCTGAGGTTGGAGCAGTAGTTTAGACTCAAGATATGTTAACCCTCCAGAAAGTTTGGCTGCAGAGGTACAGCCAAGTGCCTGCTTCACAAAGGAACACGAGTGGCAGCACCTTTATCGTCTGACTTGACCTTTCTGTGTCCTGTCTCTGAAATGCAGTGAGGTGGTTCTTACAGATCACTTGGGAGAGCTAGTTTCCTCAGAGCAGATTTAACACGGTAAAATGGCTTTCTAACTTCGTTCTCAAATACCTGGTTGCACACTGCCAGGTTTGTGTACAGACAAGATAAAACACATCTGAGCATTAAGGGAATTGCTAAGGAAGTATTCCTGCTATCCTACTAGAAACTAAATCTTGTAACTATACAAGTAGGACTAGACTACTGAACTCACCAGAGGAAGGAAGAATGGGAGATTAATCCCGGGAGCTCATTCAAGCTAAGGTCCCAGTTCTGCAACCAAGCTCCCTAGTGCTAGTAGGGTTTCTGCTTGCGCTTCTGTTCGCACATGGGGACTTAGTTATACACTTCTGTTAGAACGAAACCGAATTTGACAGTGCAAACTTTTCCTTATGCTAGAAACCTAAAAATGTATGCCAAATATGCAAGATAAAAGAATTTAATAGAACTGACACAGTATAAAAATAGTTTACAGTAAGCATACATTTTTATAACTACATATTTTTCCAGTTGTTCCCACCCAGTCCATCTTTCTTCAAATAATTGTCAAATACAAATATAAGCCCTGTGGGTCTAAGGCAGATTTAAAGCTAAGCACATATGTGTTTGTTGGTCTGGAGTCTTGGTTTTCACTGTTATATTGAAAAACATTCTACAATAGGTTTTTCTCCTTCCACACCCCCTCCTTCCACCCAATAAATCAAATTACAGAGGAAGAGATCTAATCATTTTGAAAAATTTTTTCATAAATGAAATATTGTCTCACCCTCTCCCCCCCCCCAAAAAAAAAAGCCAGAAAAAAATCTGCTTTTTCCATTGTCAATAGCACCTACAGTCAAGTCTTGCTGTAAATCTTGCAGGTGGACAGCAGCTTCAGTCACATGCAGTGCAGCAATGGTTACAGAGAAAACAAGTTCACAAAGCATTGGCTCACACAAGGCAGGGAAGGCAGGAACAAAAGATTGGTTGCTGCTCCCTTGGGCCGCTCCTCCAAAGACACCAGAGGTGCAGCAGCCTTCTGACAAATAGCAAGTGCCTGGATTTGAGCTCAGAAAAAAGAGTCAATCTGTACTCTCAGCTGTCAAAATGTACCCCATGCATCTGCTATTGCTGGAGAAAAGCTCATTGATTTGAGACATAAGCATGTGGCTGTGCTTTTGCACAACTCAGTATATAAATGGCTTTATTGCTAAAGAAGTTTTTAGATATATGGATGTTCATATATTTAGATTCATACATATACTCTGGTTCTGTATATACATGCATAAGATACATTCACATGGATACATAGGGGAAAATTATTTCTCAAGCCACAACTACAAAGTAATAAACAAAAAGCCCAAAGCCTGATAACTCTTGTCACTCCAACAAACTCAACCTAAGAAAGCAGAAAGAAACAACAGAGCAGAATGTGGCCTCCCCCACCCATCATGAGAAGTCTGGAGTATACCATTACCATGGTCCTAGGCTGCAGTAGCATCCTCAAACACAGCTTTTTGTGAAAGTCTCCCTTCTGCAACAGGCTCCAGCATTTCAAATTCCTCTTCTCCACAAAAGAGCCATTGGATACACAAAATCAACCAGCCCTTGTTATTTTTTCTTTCCATCTCTAACATCCTGTGACACATACTTTGTTTCCAGCTGCCCCATGATTTACTGTAGCAGGAAGATCTGCCACTTCTTAATATCCCTGTGATAAACCTTTCAGAGAACTGCATTTTGGACATTCTGTTTGTACTGAAGTAGGCTTTTAACACTTTGGGGAAAACAAGACACTTTCATGCTACTTTAATTCAATCACACCATTGAAGGATTCGTGCAGGGAGCATTTCAGCATAGAGTAAACCCTCCACCTTTCCTTTTAGGGACATAACATCAGATTGAGAGCAGGGATTTCCAGACAAATGACAAGTGAGTTTGCAGGTTCATGTGATCTGTTTTCCACACACCTTGTGCAAACCTCGGACGTTACTGGAATGAAAGATTAATTACTCAGGTTCTGTGAGAGCAAGGAGCAAGGCCCTCCATAAGGAAAAATTTTATAGAGGCTAAGGGTCAAGGTACGCTTCAAATGTTCCCAGTTATCTATTTTACTATGAACAAAAGACAAGAGCAGAAAAGGATTTCTTAATTCCACTCTTCTTCCCCTTTCTTGTAGTAGGGGGATTTGCTTAATTCTTTACAGCTGACCCAGCCCTTCCTTTCTGACAGTCTTTGTGCAGAGTTTACTGCATGCAGCTGCAGTCCTTCTGCTCAGGGCAGGAGTGTTAACCCTTCCCCTGACAATCCTTGAACTGGTTATTATATACAGTTCATCACATGAATCTGATTTGAGACACTGCCAGATGGTTGTTATTTAGGTGAAAGCAGACCTAGAATAATAGTCAAAAACACAAACAGTACAGGGTGAATTTCTAAACTACTAATTTGTGATCAGAAGTTGGATGGAAGAAATATGTTGGCATGAAGAAGGGGCATGGATGAGAACTGTATGTTCTTTTGACCCTTTGTCTTCCTCCTCTTGAAGAACTTTCAAACTGCAGTCGAGAACTTTTCCTTCCTTTGACTGTCTTGCTTTGGGCCTTGGGTGAGTTTGTTGGGGTTTATTTGTTGGGGTTTTTCTTGTTGGGTTTTTTTGTTGTTGATTTTTTTTTAAAATTAGTTGTTCTGAAACACAAATCTTTTTCAGGAAATGTGGAACTTAATGTTCAGTGGAGCCAAAAAAAGAGAGCCAACCCCCTGCTGGCACTTCTGCATCTGAAACAGGACAAAAATTGACACCTGGAAATGCTGACATTCTGGAAAACAAATCTTACTCATTTCAACTACAAGTAGGATGCTGGCAAACAAGAAGACATTGAAGTAGGAGGAATGTAGGAAAACTTACCAAAAAAAAACCCTGAAAGGAGTGTTTAAGAACAAATAAATAATAAGTGTGTTGAATTTGTATCACCATATTTCAGGTCATGGAAAGAACCTGGTAGCCCCTGCTTATCTTTTTCCCTCATAACAGCTGCAGAGATATTAACACTAATGCCTGAAGTAGCCTATTGAAACTGTTGGATTTATACTGGTATGCCTCAAATCAGCACAACAGTTTCTGTTAGGGTTTTGCAGCTGGTGGGCCTGGGTGAAGAAAGCCCAAACACTTCCTGCTCTGCATCTTCATAGAGGATTCCTTTCTATGCTGGCATCCATACTCTCCCTTACATACTGTCCTTCAGGTACTTTCTTTTCTGGGCTAGTTTATAAGGTGCTCAAGGACTGATTTTTAACTGATAATGTGCTATAATAGACCCAGGATACCAACACAAAAAGATGTACTACTACAATGTTTGGAAAGTGAAGGCGAATAGAAAAGGCTCCAGACATTAGCACATATAGTTCAAGCAGAAGACAATTAGAACTAATTTGGTTCTTACACTTTGATATATCATAAATGTATATAAAAGGAAAGCTCGTAAAGCAAAAACAATTTTCAAGGAAAAAAAACAAAACAGGAGCAAACCTGCAGCACTCTGTACACATATGGTGGATGTATTTTTGTCCCATATCTCTAACCTTGGTAGTTAGTGTTTGGGTTTTTATTTTCCTTGTTTTCTTTATAATTGTACCTAATTTGTTCTTTTTAACAGAAAACTCAAGTAAGTTTGGGTTGTAGGAGGTTTTCCCATTGTAGCAAACAACAGAAACTGCATCCCAATCATTTGGGGCCTGTCAGCTTAAATTTATGCTAGTTGTTTTCGAAGACACTATCTTTTGTAAATAAACTCATATACTGCTAAGGTTTTTAGAGACTGAGCTTTTGTGGGTCGTAACACAAAAACAATCCTTCCCCTGAACCTGTTTTTCTCTATCAGGTTATTGGCTTTTCATCTAGCTATTTATGGAAAAAGTAACCTGAATCCTCCAAGCCTGTCACTGGAGAGCACTTTCCTAACAGTTGAAAGGTAGTTATATCTGTGAGATTGAAACTTCTGCAAGGATAGAGGCTTTGGTTTGTTTCTTAAAAGATGGGATTATAGTGGAAAATAGTGTTAGACTAAAGAAATAGCAGTGGTGGTATAATTTGGCAGAAAAATAAAGGCCATCCAAACAAAAGGGTTTGCATTTCTGGAAATATAATTTTAGTTTTGTGCCAACACAGTCTGGATGGAGCAAAAATATGATTTACACCTTTCTAAAACCTTGAACCCAGTGCCAGATGTATGTAAGAAAAGTCAAAATCCTAAGGAGTATATTTCTTGGTCTGACATTTCCAATGAGTAACTTTGATAAATAAAACTTAATTTTTACATCTGCCATAGATTCTGTGGTATGATTAATAGCTTGAGCATTGTGGCCAGTAGCCAATGTATGTATGTGATTACAGCAATCTTAAATATAGTACATTTTGAATAAATATGCCAAATAAAGAGTATAAAAAACCACTCCATGCATGCTTGGAAAAAGTCTTGTCACGGTGTCAAATATTAAATCCTTATGAAAGTTAAATACCACAGGCATCGTTAGGCATAATCACAGAAGCATGGGGTGCCACTGGCATTAGCTCAGCTTTGGGAGCTCAATCATAGAAATACCATTTCTGTTCATCGTGTTCTCTACATTTAGTTTGTGCTAATTTGCTATAAATTGAAGTGGGGAAAAAAAAAAAGAAAACCACCTGAATACCCCTGCTTTTCCAAAAGTACCGTATTAAACTGCTTGTCTTTCAGTCACCTAAAAAAATTAGTTTTTATTTTAAAAACTATACTCTGCTAACTCAGATTCAGATTTTGTCATCAGCAGGTTTCCCTCTCCACTTCAAGGGTGTCAGAGACTGAAAAGGTTCGTATGTTAAACATTGTTATGAAGGAGTTTGCTTTATACAGCAAAAACTGTATAAAGAAGCTATGACCACCAAAGCCCACCCCTCCCTGAAGATGCCTTTGGACTGTGAGTTAAGCTGCCTAGGTAAGATAAAGGAGACACTATGGCTCAGTCATCTCAGGTCTAGGGAGAACCAAACAAGGCTGAGGGAGAAGAATGCATCCACAGGAAGGCCAAATCCAGCAGAAAATCATCCCTGGCTGGGTTTGGGGTGGGGAGGCCATAGCCCACAGAGGCCACGTTTGCACAGACTTCCCTCAACCCCCAAAAAAGCTGGACGGAGGAGAGTTTTGGGTGTGTGGTGTAAACTCTGGTCAGAGGCAGTGAACACCCATCCTCCCTTACACAAACCCACCCAGCTGTGAAACCCCCAGCCTCGGAAAGGCCACATCCACGGGACATTCACATGAGAGGCAGCTGAGGGGGTGTCAGAATCCATCACAGACCCCCCTGGGGGAGGTACCTGGGCATTCCCACCTGGCCTGAACATACATTAATCCACTGGATTCTATGTTTTTCAAGGGGACCCTCATCACCAAGAAGACCAGATGGAGAGAATCATCAGGATGCTGGTGGGATCCACAGAGTGATGATATATTCCTTTATCTGTCTCTGTCACTCTGTTTCTGTCCCCCCCACCTCTTTTCTCTTTCTTTCCCTCTCTCACTCTCTCAGCCACACACATTTACTGTGAAATAAAATCCATACTATTGACTTTGACATATGGTCTCATTTGCACCTTAATTCGGGCAGAGGCATTTCTAATAATTTTAAGAATCAGACCGTAACAAAGGAGTATCATGTTCTCATCTGTGCTGGCAGCAGCAGGAGGATCATAGAGATCATTAAACTCTCCTGTATTTGCACCACTAATTTAATGGAATTTTTACCACAGTGTGTTCACCGGGATTTCAAAAGAAATATAGGTTATCCTCTAAATCTCTATATCTGCAGGACAGGGAATTTTTATTCCTTCTCTTTCCTTACCTTCATGTCATTGCCTCTCCTGCTTTTGCAGTTCTGTTACTATTAGATCTTCCTTTAGCACTTCCACAAAGCCTCTTCTCTGCAGAGCAAAATTCTGCACCAGGGGATGGGTTTCAGGTAGAAGCAAAAGTTATATAAAGCCTTGAAGTTTCAGAACTTAACTAAGGCTTGTTCAAACCAATCAGTAATTTTAGCCATGTGGTTTTAGAATTTTTTTCAATGAAAATTATTGGGCACCAGGTTTCAAGTGCCCAAATTCTGTAAGTCTGTCCTTTCTCTAAAGTTTGGAAAGTAGTGTTGAACTGATTTTATTTAGAATACTTTTTCTATATTTAGTAGAAATTTTAGACACCAAGTTCCCAATTCTGACAAACATTTCAGGGCAGAAAGCATCATCTATGCACAAGCACAATTGCAAACTTAACTTTTCAGGCAAAGGAGAAAGCAATGCCTTCACTATTCAAGGTTTTCCTCTCCCTACCACTGAATGGGTGAGGTTCACTTGCTATAATTACATTCCTCACTTAATTATGTTCTTAAACAATAATCACACCTAAAAAGAGGAGTTGCTCTGCTCTAAGCAGTGAATTTAGAGCCAACATTTGTATTACACAGTATTGACATCCAGTGGAGAGTTAGAATAATTACAGGCCTGCAGATAAACAAGTGCTACTGTCTGGTTTACATCCTGAGTTCAGCTTCAACAGAGCAGTCTACTTGCCTTAATCTATCAATACTATGTTCTTATAAAATGTAACTCTTCATCTTGTTGTGTTCTCTTCGTTAAGAAAAAATAGAATAATATTACACAAAGTCTCCGATTTCTCTGTGAAGAGATTTTCTTCTGAGTAGAGTTTTCTTCCACTTGTATGTGCTAGTTCAGGCTCCAGTGAATTGTTTAACATCTGGTCCTGGTGTAACTGCTCGAAAGTGCAGAAGTGTCCAACAGTAGCAGATTTTGGGAAGTTGTATGTTCTCCTCCAGAATGTGCTTCAGAGAAAAAAAAAGAGGAAAAACCAGCTATATGAAGAAGCTATGATCTCTAAAGGTGATGGTGGTTTCCACAGGCTCTTGCAACTCCAAGGCCTATGAGGGCCTTCGTCTTGGACAATACCTTGTGGAATTAATAGGAAAATGGGATTGCTGAGAAGGAAACCTCTGGTTCAGATGCTCAGGTACTCTCAAGGGTAAGGGTGTGCTCCCTTACACTGTCCATGTGACTCCATTAGCAGCTCTCCCCAAGGATGACTTGAATAAGGCTGTGCTCACCCCAAAGTTCAAGACATTTGGTGAGATTTTTTTTTCAAAGGCTTGATAATACATGTGAATCATGGAGCCACTGCATTTATGAGACCAGAAGCACTGCTATCAGGAGCACCTGCCTCACAAGAGGGTCTCATAGCAGGACCCCATCAAAGAAAAGCTACCTGCAAAGAAGAGTAGAGAGCTACTTCTACTCTGCTGTGGGGCTGAAAGGTACAGGTCCAGGCAGACCATGGAGGTGCATGAGAAAGGTTGCTCACAGCTAATGTCAAGCTGCTGGGCACTGCTAGCAGGCAATATAGGCAGCATTTTTCAAATAAGTGAGGAAAGTAGTAAAAAGGGCATTTCAAAATACTGTGAATCTTGTGTGTTGCATGTAATACATACCACAGAGACTCTGAATGTATCACCAAGTCTTGAAGTGCAGATTCCCATGGAAGATCCTCACTGGGGGAGTCTTTGAAAGTGAACTAAGAGAATACTTCTTCATAATATGCTGATATGGCTCAAACCCACTGTTCTTTGAAATAAGGCCAAGTCTTCAAGATCCTTTGCACAACAGAGGGTGTCATATGTATCTATATTTATAGGTGAGTGTGAAAGGTCACTCTATTTGTGAAATTCAAGTAACACCACCAGATATTTTCACTTGCAATGGTGTACATGCTGCAGTTTAGTTCTCCCGCAGTCATCTGGTGGGTTAGATCATGGTTTTCAGTTAATCATTTGCTTTTTTCCAAGATTTTGCAAATGACTTGCCTGCATAATTTAATTCTTCCATCTACCCTTTACCTTAACATTTGTTGTTGTCACAATATGAATAGCACTAATTGGTCCCTACTCTTAATTATGTCTATATTTTCTGCAAGAGAAAAGACTTCAACTGACTCTTATATATTCATTATTTGTTGCATAATTGCTGTTGGTTTTCCCTGTTTGTCTCGTAACTGTTCTCACTGCTATCGACTTCTCCCAGTTAGTAGATTTCCCTGGGACACTTCGAAGTGCACATGACAGGAAATGCATTAAAAAGGCCTGTGTTAATGGAATTTCAGGTCTCTGATTAATTTGTTACATTTTGAAGGAAAAATTGCCACAAATTGCAGGGTTTGTAAAACACATAAATAAAAATTCATGCAAGAGATTGTTTTTAAAAACACAGGGATATTTGAGAAAGAATAGAAAGCCACAAAGATTTTTATTTTAATTTCTGAAACAGTTTATAAGTGTTCTAATATATGTACAAAATGCCAGCTAATTTTTGTGAAATACACACAAGTTAACTAGCAGAAACATACTAAGGTCTGACCACCACAAGAGGTCCGTATCGCTCATTACAGACCCAGGCTGCAGTGCTGTCCCCCACAGTGAATTGTCCTATGTGCTTTGCTTGTTTTTCTAATCCTTCCTTCTTCATCAGCCCTGCAGTGTCCCAGAGATTCTGACTGAGGACTTCTCAGTGGAAGAGACAATAACTGTGTGCATTATGAGAAACCTTTGTCTCAGCCAGCATCTGCACTGATATTGCAGCAGTATCGCTGAAGAACAAGAGACATTGACTTCTTCCTTACTTTGGAGAGCTGTCAGATATTAGCAGCACTGCAGTACTAAAAAGCCCTACGTCTGTTTTTGAGATATTTCAAATGTGAGAGGCCATATTCAGCTCTTTATCTCAAGCCACTGAAGAAATATATGCATTTTGTTTTGCTTTTGTTTTTTTAATAGCACACTTGAATCCCATTGTCTTTGCAGTTAAATGTATATCCAAGACAAAAAAAAATCCTGCTTGAGCCTATGCAGTAAATTTTTTCAAAGTGCACAGGTTGCCACAGTGAGAACTACCTCTCTGCTTTAAAGCCTGTGCTTGCACAACCATTGGACTGCATGCTTATGAATGGGTGGTCTATTCTGCAACCAATTTTTATGTATTTTTTAACCTGTTGGCAGTTGTCAGAGATTTGATTGTATATGACAATATAGTCTAAGTAAACCTAGGAACTCACCCTTTTGTCCCTGTTGTAGACAATCATTATTATTATTAATAACCTACTGCTTTGAGTCAAATGTGAGAGTTGTAAGGAATCACAGGACTTCACCTGGTGAAGACTAAGTGTCACAAAATAACTTCCCAATTCTATGTACATAAATTTCACAGTGGATCCCTATGTCAAGCAAGAGACTTGTTCACAAAAGCTAAATTCTAAAATATCTCAGTCATTCAAAAACTCAGTTTAACCCTAGACACTGGGGAAGTGTCATATAGTTTCTGGTTATAGTCCCCCTCTCATGTCCATTCATCTTCTTTTCAATTCTTATGAGACTAAGTTAACTCCCTAGTACAATTCCCCTTGGATTCCTCAGAGCTAGACAGAGTTTACTCACAATGCTGCAGAGAGAGGTTTTGCTCACTGTAGTTCCTTATTCCCTTGAAAATGAGGTCCTCTGACCTGTCTTACACCTCAGAATTTTAAAGCACTTCACCAAAAAGAAGGAATTGAAGATTGTATTCTTGACCTCCCCTAGTCTTATCATAAATCCTGATGTTTGATAAATGTTTAGCCTTTTTTTCCTTCATAAGCCATACATTTAAAGTACCAGAAAAAAAAAAGATTATTCTATTCCAGTGCTCTCTTGCCAGACTGTTAGAAGTTTTCAGTGTGTCTATGAAATGTGTGAGGCAAGACCCCTACACACAGAGAAGGATTCGAGACACTGTCAGATAGTCTATTGGATATAGCTAAAATAATAAAAAGTCATTTGATCAGGCTTCACTTAGAGACCATACAGGCAATGCAGCTTTTCCTCTGGAGTCCTAAAGAACAGATGAAATTATATCCTTATCACAGGAAATTATCTGTAAGTCCTCCCAACTTGAAATATAAAAATACCACCTTGCCCTACCTGTCACTTTTGAGCCTCTGGTCTTCTGTTGCTAAAAGAAGTGCTTTCAGTAGTAACTATATTTTTCAGGATAAAGCCTCTTGACTAGGTCTATTCTAATAAACAAGAAACAGGCAGGGCATACCTCACACGCTGGTTCACAACTGTGATGAGACAAGCAGCACACTCCCATCTGTTTCTGGCCAGTGCCTATTAGTGCTGCCCCAGGCCATGCTCCAGCCTGGTGCCTGCCGGGGACCTGTCCTGCAAAGCTGCCTGACATTTCTGTTTTGAGGGAGCATGGAGTTCAGGTCCGTGGATGGCATCAATGCCATGCCTTTAGCACAGAGGTCTGACCTTTAACACATCTCTGGTTGGCTTTGGTTGAGGGCATAGGCACTGCCTTTCAGACAATACCAAAATATTTATTAAAAGTTACATGAGAATACATTAGGTTCTTCAGATGGGTACAGAGCCTGAATAAGTGGGATGCTTATTCAATACCTGCTAGCAATACTGGCAATACCAGCCTCACCTTTCTTTTTCATAACAAAAAGCGTGGAAGATTGTTTTCAACAGATTTGTATACAGCCACTGAATTGACTTATCCTAAGCTCCCGAGTTTAGATGAGATGACCCACTCCCTACTTGTACCAATTTCTCTCCATGCAGAAGGGAAATAGCTTAGTTTTTGACACCAAGCTAGACACAGCTAGAAAAGGATCTCTGGAGTTTGAAGCTCCTTTTTGTTGAAGTAAGGAAGGAAATCCCAGCACTGATGTTGGTATAAATCTTTTGCAGCAGTTTAGCAATGGCACAACTGTTCACTCAGTGGGCCAAGACTTGATGCCTGATGGTATTGTGATCTTGTTCTGCTTACTTGCTCAAAGCAGCCTACTAATTTATTAGAATGAGTGGAGTGAGGAAAAGTCTCCTTACACACCCTGCTAGAGGTTGTTCAGAACAAAGAGACTTTTGTACTTTTCATATTGAGGCACCTTGTTAAAATTCTCTTCAAGAACTGCAACTATTACTAATTAAACTTCCATACTGTCAAAGTAGCTACATAAATCAGCCACACAATAAAGGTTCTATGAAAAGTATTTTATCAAGCCTTCTGAACACACTTTAATGCAGAGCAACTGAAAAGTAACAGATCAACAACTTTATTTCCTCTGATCAAATACTAAACCAGCCAACTTAAGTTAAAAGCAACTGATATTTTATACCTACAGATTTGATTCAACCAACAGTCTTGAATGACATAAGGATATGCAAATAGGATATCCTATGCATAAAGATATGCTGCAGTACATGGTAGAATGAACCTGCAGTACTAGTGTTATATTAGGTGATTTTTTTTGTTCATATTACTTTTTATCATTTCTATTGGTTGTTATAGACCCCTTTCTTTCATTCTCTTGGTTTTTATTTTTATTCACAGTTCCTGAAGATCAAAACTTATGAGTTTTCCATAATACCTATTCCTGCAGAGTTTTGGATTCATAACTACCTGAAACTGATATACTATTTAAATTAACATTAACTTTGGCTCTGACTTTTCTGTGCTTGGCCTGTGATTCTCTTAGTCTTGAGCACCATCATGTCCTGATGTAGATTCCCACTGCATGTATCTCTTGCTCCCTGTCCTGAGCTATTACATATTGCTGAAGCTCTCTCATGATGTCTCTCTCTCATGAAAAGTGGGTAAAAATTAAATCAGTTAAATTCTGTTGAAAAACAGAATAGTTTAAATATGCCCAGAAGTGTTTTACTTACTTAAGAGCTGAGTACTAGAATGAGCAAATGAAGACTATTGGGTTTTGGGTTTCTTTTCATTCTGATTAATGCCCTTTCCCATTTGACAGAGATCAAGGCAGCTAGTCTGGTTTCTTGTCTGCAAGACACATAAAGTATCTTAATCTTCTCTGTTACCTATTTTGTGTGGTGCCAGTGTCTGTATCTTCTGGGGATTCCCATATGCACAGTGGTACAGTGAAAAAAGCAATACTGTCTTGATTTAAGGCATCTAGACAAGTACCATTTAAATTAACAAGGAAGCATCTATTCCCAGCTTGACTCTGTGTAAGAAAGTAGAGGTTGAGAAACTCTCTAGTGAGAAAATTCTTTGAAGATCTACATTCTGGCATAGTATTACTGAAGGAAAGCTTAGACCCTGTGAAGTACATGTCAACATTGTTGCTGATTTCCGTCAGCCCAGAGCTGCTTCCAGTGTCTTCAACAGAACAAAGGATTTGGAACTTGGGAGATTTGTTTTTTAAATAATAAAAATGGAATTTTGGCTGCCTCTTCTGCACAGAGACAGTTATACCAGCAGGTGAAAAGGAAGTCAGAGCTGTTTAGTAAATGGAAAAATTATACACAGTAAAGGGGAGGCTGTTTCACAGCTTTCAGAGATGTGCTAGAACTTTCTTGATGCACACACAGGCTATGGAAAAGTAACCTTCTTCTTCCTGCCTTTGGATGCCATAGGTGTGTTTTGGCAAGAGAAGTATTGAATAGCACACTATACTACTGAACTGCTGAAATCAACACCAATAATTTCTGGAAAGCAGACAGACTTGTGGGATGACAGATATAACAGGGATTGCAATGATACTGATTTGATCTCCACCCATCCGGCCTCTGTAACTATAAAATAAACCAAAGGAGAAAACCAAAGCAAATTGGCTGTGAGAGCTGTGGGATTTCTTCTTTAGATCAGTGCCAGCTAACAGACCCCCACAAGAAAACAAAAGAAATTGTTTATAGTTTTAAAAATATTTTCCATTTTTGAAGTTACAAATGAATTTCCTAAAAGGAGAAAAAAAACAGAGAGGAACAGATTAGGCAAGCTAAACTCAAAGTAAAAAAAAAGAGCAAAACCTCCAGCTATACTGAGATGAAAAAAAATGTTCCCAGAAATGTAATAGATTGTTACTTCAGATTGTTTTCTTGCAATAATTTCTGTAACAAGCCCCTAGCTGAATCCATAGCATTTTCACCATCCAGCTGTGCTTTGCAGCCACTGGGGCAAATTTGAACACACCTCTGAGGGATGGAGTAGTACCTGTAGTACCTTTTCCCCCAGAAGCATACTCTGACATTCCACCCCATTAACCAGTACTGGGATGACGAAGATATTTTAAAGAGGCAATGGCCCAAATAATTCTAGCTAATCTGAGACACCAAGTAGACAGACCCAATTTACAGTTGTCTTAAAGGCAACAACAGCTTTGTAGCAAATACAGAGTCTCAATCCTCTCTACCTTCCTGCTGGTTGAACTTCCAGTAGCTTGTTCCCCTCTGAAGTTTCATACTTGAAGTACAAACGCCCAATTTTGCCTTGAGCAATGACCAGAAGTAACACCACTGATTGATGATCCTATCCATTACTACTGTCTAAGGCCCCACACATCTCATGAGAAATCCCTCCAGTTCTGTCATGCGGTTGACTCGAAATGCAGCAGAAGGAATATTTAAATTAAAGGAGCATCTGAGCTAATGGAGCCTCCTTTTGCTTTTGCCACAGGATTGGTTGGCTCCTGTGTTTATGAAGAATGTGGGTTCTGCTGCAGCTTTTTACACACCCGGGGCAGTCATAAATCTCTCTCTCTCTCTCTTTGTGAATTCTCAAAGATATGTAAGCCCTCAATAGCATGAAAATCATCCAAAATATTCAAAAGATAGGGAACAAACAATGCCCGGTGAGCGAGATTATTAACCTTGTTCCTTCCAAAAATTGCTAAATTTGCTAAATTGCTAAATTGCTAAAAATGCTTCCCTTTGAATGAATTGAAAAATACATTCAAAGAAGGACTTCATTCTCATTGCAACACTTTGCTCACTGTATATCCATGGGCTGCAGGTTAGAGCACTACCCTGCTGGGCAGTGTACCCCACAGGCAGTCACAAGTGATTTCAAGCTGTAGGCATGCAAGGGGCTGAAAGCCCCCTTCCTGCTGCGCAGCATGTGCCGAGCCTGGCACAACGTGAGACCTGCTGCCGCCACTGCCTGCACCCTGCTTCTAAAATGGTCTTGCAGTTTCTCAGATTTCTCTTCAATAGATCTGATTTTTTCCACCCCAAGGAACAGAGAATGATCAAGGGAATCATGTTTCTTTGAAAGGAGATGCGATTAGTCACTCAGAGAGGAAAAAACTCTCATCAGGACTCATTCTGTGCAGAGAAAGAGACTGGGCTGCATGCCAGACTGCTATTAATTCTACCTGGAAACAGATTAAATCCTAGGTCACTGTTCTGGATATGGAAACCTTTTGCTTCTTCCATGTTTTCAGCAGGGCTCTGGACTTTTTGGCAGTGTTTCGAGCATTGTGCTCTATAAAGCAGTGTTAAATACTGCACATTTATAGTCAGGAAACACCTCAAAGTCCCCTAATGCCAATTAGCTACTTCCTCTGCAAAGTTGTAAGCAGATGCACAAGAGCAGCTCTACAGGAATATATTTGCTAACAGGTGCACTATTAGGAAGGAAAGAAGGTTGTTTATATTAATGGGAAGGAAGTCCCCTTCAAAATTGCTCATCCAGTGTTTTCTGGCTGCTTCTGGCCCCGCTGTTGCCTCTCACTTTTCACCCATATGTGTTAGGTAATTAAGGGTTCAAACAATGCATGAAGGGCCTCTGCTTCTAGTGACTCATAGCTTCAGGGATTATCCAAGATTACTAAATGGCTTATGATTCCCTTATGATTCCATTATGGTGTGCATAACACATTGGTCTTCATAGGTGCTATAAGATTAAAATTACAGGGGCTCCTGACAGTAATGATAAATTACACTGAGACAGGTCTTCCAGTGGTATAAAATGGGGCAACTTCACTGAAGGCAGCAGAGCTTTGCCAAATTAACCATGCTGACGAACTAGCCCGTTGCAAACAACTGCTGCCCAATGTTTTCTTTCCTTTCCACTACAATAATACTGTTTCTTTCTCACTGTTCATCTCTCAAGATACAGAGGGCCAGTTACAGTTTTATCTCCTAGTTTTGGATCACCAAACTCAGATTTACAGAAACCTAAGTCAGAATCCCCAGCTATATTGACTTGGACTCACTTTTTAGTGAGATCTCTTTTGGTATGGGACCAACAACCACACATTTGCAATCAACCCTTACGTTTTAGTACACAAAGTCCATTGAAATCATAGATGATGGTCTCACACCAAAAAAATAGCTAGCTATTTCTAGCTCCACCATCAATGGGTAATAAAGCACTCAAACTATTAGGGATCCATTATAAACACTACACTTGAAAAAACAAACCCTGGGTGAAAACCAGTGTTAGCAAGGAACTCTTTCCAAACTTGGAGTAAATTGGTGTGAAAAAACACAGCTTGCCTTGAGAAATGCACTGACACAATCCTCTGCTCTTCTGAGGAAGAGAGGGACATACTGCCTTGGTCTCATTTCACAGAGGCAGTGAATTAAATGAAAATGCTTGTACTGGCTTCAAGTTACTTGCTGGAGATATCTACACACTCATGCCAGCAATTTGAAGCTGCATTTAGAATTAGAGAATCAGTTCATCTGCCAGCTCAGATGATCCAAAAGCCCTTTAGAGATGGCCATGGGTGCACAGAACAAGTGCACAGGCACATAATTTGATCCTGTTACCACTTTTGTGCGGCATTAAACATACTTCAGATCAGCATGGATGTTATTCTGTTGGATTACTTGGCCCTTTCCCTTTAGGGACAAAAAATATATGCTTGATACAGCTTGTATCATATATATATATGATATAGCTTGCCTCATCTGAAGTATCCTAACACATTGCATGCTTAATGAGAAAAGGCACAGTGTGTCAGAGCCATACCAGATGAGGGCTTTCCTTCAAGGAAATACATATAGCCCTCATGTTTTCCATGGACATTTTGCAAATTTCCCATTAACTTAGGAGACTAGGTCCCATTTAAAAACTGACTCACAGTAGATCTACACCATGCAAGAACACACAGTACACAGGTAACAAAACCAGTACTCAAGCTACGGTGCAGAAACGTGTGTGAACACAAGCATGCAGTCTCCAGCATGCTGCAGCCAGGTCAACAAGGTGCAGCTGAGCTGAAATGCTGTGCCCTGAGCTGGGGTACAGCACAGATGAGATGCCCAGACTCCTGCTGCTGCTGAAATGGTGTGCTTTCTGCTGTGTCAGGTGTCTGCTCACCATTCTGTGTGGCATGACACAAGTGTAACCTTAGGCTTCTGAATTTCAGGGAAGAGGTCCTAGAATCACTACCATGCTTTTGCAAATGTTACTTTTCTGCCTTAATCAGGCAAGCTCTATTACTGCTTCAGCAACAGACATAGGGACTGAGTAAATGAAGGAATATGGAACTTAGCCCAGAGCCCTTTTAAATGCACTTCTATGTGTAATTTAATAGCTGTATTATAAACGTTAATGTTAGTATAAAAATCTGGGGAATTTCAGGCCCAAAAAGGAATTTCTTTCCTCTTGAGAAGCTTGTTTTCTTTTTATTGCATTCCAATAACGAGAGACCATTTCACACAGGTACATCTGCAATATGTTACAGTCAGCATAGAATATTAAAACAACCTGTGCTACTGCTAGTGAAACTAATAAGGGAGGTAAAACATTTCTCAGGCTGAGAGGAAAAAGGTGCCTATAGCAGGAACTCCATTAGCGAACTCCATTACTGAAGGGACTGCACTGAATGCTGAAGTAATTTCTAATTTAAAGTCCTGTTTCAAAAGGCAACTCTAATACTCAAAGCAGAGAGCTAGGCTACGGTGAAGTGGTGGTGGTGGTGGCCAGGTAGTTCACATGAGGTTGTGTTTAGATATGGATCAGGGGTTTAAAACAAAATGGCAAGTTAAGATAATAAAACCGAGGAGACTATAAAGGAGAGAGAGGAAGTTTATACATTAACCTTACTTACTTCATAAAGAGGGGCAAACCTGTCTACCCTAATCCTCTGAATCGACACAAGTGTGAAAGTTCACCTCCAGGGTTACTGAGTTCACTTTCAGCAAAGGATCAGCTGTGAAATAGATTGCAAAGCCAGCAGAGAGAGAACAGTTCAGTTGAGAAATGGAACAGTGAAGGGGGAAAAATGAGCAGAAGGAACAAAAAAGGGGAATGGGAAGGGTAGCTGAGTGAGAGAAGCCAGAGAAACAGAGAGGAAGAGCCAAATGGAAAAATCAACAAATAGTTTATTCTTGGTTAAGACTTAGGAATTCCTGCTCCACAGAAAAATTACCATTTCCAGATTTGATTTATTTTTTTTATTTCAAATTGGAAGGAAAAGTCAGAAAGACAAAAGAAATGTATGATGGAATATATATTGTGGTTCTGGCCACCCACCTGCTTACCAGACTGGCTCCCAGCACAAATTCTGACAGAATCAACACATTCCACCAAAATGTCACTGTCCATTGGACAGTGGCTCCACTGGTAATCCTCTGTCCAGCTATTTATCCTGTCACTGCTTTTTAAAGCTGTATAGATACCCAAGGGGAGCTTGGCTTCAAGAATAATAACACAATATGGTTTCCTAGTGCACATAATTTTTCAGTTTAGATTTCAAAAGGGAAGTTACTAATGTTCAGTGGGTTTTCCAAGGACAGAAAAAGAAAATCTGTTTTATTGTTGTACCTCTACTGGTGGAGGAAGAGGGGGGGAAATGTGGAGGAAGAGGACAAGACAGACTCATGTTCATGGAAATAATTTGTCTCTGTGTGTGAGGGGAAATTCACTGAATTTATTCTGCGACTCCACAAAAGACTTATGGCTCCATATTTGGTTCTCCCAAACTCAGCTGTCCTAGACATTGTTACATTTATTGTAAGTTCGGTAAAAACTTACTATTAACAATTTATTGTAAGTTTGATGAACCACTACTAGATCTTTGATGGTGGACTCAAGTCTCAGATAATGCACACCCTTGTAACTGGCTCCTACTCCACGTTCCTCCCCATGAAACTGGTACCTGACATGTTGGGAGAGCCATGACATCTTCCCAGTTTCTAATCCAAGGAAAAGTCATGTCTCTCTGCCAAACCTTGCAGCCTCATGGTGCAGCTCTGGAAGACTCTTCATGGCTGCAGACTGTGACCAGGTTCTTAAAGCTCCACTGTTTCTCCAGGGACAAACAGAGTATGGAGCTGACATAGCCAGGATGGAAGAGAAGTAGTGGATGTGGACAGAGGTGGGGATGGAACAAGTCTAAGGGGAGGGATGGGATATCATCCCAAAAACAAGCTGGCTTTACCCAGGAGACATGCATGGGCAGTAGGATACCAGACACAAGGAGGTCTGGAAATACAGATTAGGATCATTTGCAGATGGGGAGGAGTGAAAGGGGTTAGGACCTGTAGATTGAAAAGTGCTGAAGGGGTGGGGTTGAAAAGGTGAGCAGAAGAGCACTGGGTGAGAAGAGGTAGATGAGAACAGATGGGAATTGTGGTGGGTAGGACTGAGAAATAACATGGGTCAGTTTACTACCACCCACTATCTCACCATGTAAGACTCTTTTTTCCTTTTTCTTTACTTCATTCTTTTTGTGTTTAATTTTCTGGTAATTGAATGTCAAATCCAGCTGCTCTGCTTGATCTTAAATCTGCCAAATTTGCTACTCAGGCCTTCGGTGTCCTAGAGCAGGGGAAAGACTGTGGCTCAATACTGTAACATGGACCCCATATTCAGAATCTGTGCCCTTATCATGTGATTCATCTAAGTATATATGCCTCCTCACATAACTCCACGCAGATGTGGCTGGTCTTGGGGAAATTTGTACTAGTGTATGTGAAACTAGAGGGGAAAAGTGTCTAGCTACAAAGAGGGTCACATTACTTTGACTTGGGAACTTACATGTGTGCATCCCTGCCTCTGAAAGAAATCCAGGATCTGTGAATTCACTTGCACATATAGATGTTTGGCAGATGCATCAGAGAAAAATATGTGACTCCATTATACATCATTAGTAGGTTAGTTTATCTAAGGTAAGGGACATAATACTGGCTAAGAAGGCCTTTCCATTCTGTATCAGTTCTTTGAAATGGATTTGAAAGCAATTCAGGTTTTAATTCAGACTCAGTGTTCATTTCCAATAAATTTATTTTCAGTGTCCTTTGTATTTATGCTTCTTTCAGCCTGTTTTCCTTCCATTTGGCAATCTGCATATGCAAGTCTAGCTGTTAGTTTTTGGACCTGGTTTCTGCAATTGGAACTGGCTGAGGTCTTAAATTATGTTTGAGAGTTTGATCCCACTTGAATAAAATCAAAGAGTGCTTTCCATTAAATTTAACATGCACAATAGAGAAATCAGAAATGAGGAATATTATGCTTCTTAAAAATATCCAGGAAGTTCCACAGCTCAGAACTTCAGTAGATGTCTAAAAATCTACTTCTGTAGATCCTTTAGACAGGATGCAAAGATGGGATATAAAGCTGATTTATCAGAATCCAGGCTTTCAAATTAAATCAGTAGATGTATTACCATCAAAGGGACAAGTTCTATACTTTAACACATATTCCTCCTTGCAAGTCTATTGCACTCAAATTTTGCAATGTGTATCAGAACAAACTACAGTCTGTTAGGTTTTGTCTTCTTATAATTCCCTTTCTCACAGTTCTAGAACTTCTCAGGTGCCATCCCCAAAACAAGCATTTTTGCACAGGTAGTGGATGTGTTCTGGGAAAATTGCCTCTTTACTAACAGAACAAGTCAGAGACATCCTAAGAGACATGCTAGTGAAATGCTATTTTGTAGGATCCTGCTGATTTGCACAAAAAAATAAAACCCCAAAGCTTGGCTGATTCCCTTTGGATTTTTTGACCTTCAGCTGTGAAATCCTTGGAGGCAAAGACCCTCTCCTTTTTACTGTATGGAAACTCGTTAGCCCAAAAGAAATGCTAGTATGAGCAAAGGACAATTTTGAAACTCTGTGAAGCTGCAAAGGTTAGGTGGCAAAACCTCTCCCTGTGGTGATGTGTTCTTTCTCACACAAATGGTCCCCCCAAAAGTTGGCCGAACTCCTGCTGAGAATAAATGTGTACCGTTGCAAATAAAAGCTGTGATTGAGGCCTCAAAGCTTTACTGTTACCCAGCCAGACAATAATTCATTTGTACTTGATTTTTCATTAACTCCTTTTTTGCTGTTTAAGGGAATCTTCCCAGGGCTTTTTCTAGCTGTAGTAACCCTAGATCTTTATCTTCCATGTGCTTTTTTTCTATATGAAGGGAAAAAATGAAACCACATGAAACTGGGCAATGCACCAGAAAACATTTATGAAATTTCTGGTGAAGTGTTTTGGCATAACTACATAACAATAACATACTATTTTCATTAACTTGAACAAACAAACCCAATAGATTATTAAAAAACACAACAAAGAAGAAAGTACAGATGCGGTGTAACTTTACAATTTGACAATGCGGAGGACAGATTTACCAGCTTATTTACTGCTTCTCTTGACAAAGGAGAAGAGCTAACCCAAAAGCCACAGGCAGGATCTACAGCAAAGAACATGGGGTGAAATGCCAGATGATCTAGGTCTCACTGGTGACAGTAAACCAGCAAGATTCGCAGCACTGTTAAGGATACAGTATTTGCAGTCTTTTAACAGACTGACTAGTCATCTAGTCAAGCTTAATGACCATAAAGGTAATGGATGGTCAGCAGAGCACTAAGTGCTTCCAAAGAGATAGGAATGTATTCCTCAGTTATGCTCCTGCAAGCATGGACTAATAATTGGTCTAGAAGCACTCTTCTCTCATTTCTTTCAGAAATTACATGGTTGCTTAATAGAGTAAGAAGTATTTTGGTGTCATACAGCACACAAGACCATATGCTCTGTGCAGCATTTTGAGAAACTCACTTGAGTGACTGATCAGTCTAAACATCCTCCACTGCTGAGCCGAATTTGAGTCATGTAGGTGGTGTCACACAAATCACTGCCATCCAAACAATGCGCCTTGAACATAAGCAAGATAGCTTGGACAGTAGAAGTAGTTAAGCCCAACTAATATTGCAGTTCAGGGAGACTATTTTATTGTACTTCTAAGGATAAATTTATCTTCAGGAAAACACTGCAGGCTGATTTATTTTACAAAGACCTCTGTGCTGTGTTGCCTGTGCTTGGTAACACACAGCTTTCTCAGGCCATCTCTTTGCAGGAACACACATGTGGAACATCATAGAAATATCCTAAATGTACATGCTCTCCTGGAGAAAGGACACAGCAAATGGGAGGTAGAAGAAAGAAGAATGAAGGAAGAAGCATCAGCTCCAGACAACTCTGGCCCAAAGTCACAAAAGGAGAGGAACTAGAAAGAAGGATAACAGGAGATCAAAACTGTTTAGATGAAGGCTAATGTGCCAATTAAATGACAAACTTCAGAGATGAATGCCTCAAAGTTGTGGATAAGGGGAGAAAAGAAACCCTGAGGGTTACAGCTCATCTGCTGTTATGTAAGGGGCAATGTACCCACCTCAACCCTCCCAGTAAATCCTTCTCAGAGTTTTGAAAGACATTTATTTATGCTTGTTCAGAGCATTGAGTCTCATGAGACAATTAAAAAAGTCTCACAGAGCGCTTCTAAAAGTCCAACAGCTATTTCAAATATGAAAGAACAAAGGGTAGGCTGGGATTCAGGGATCTCACAGAGTAAGAAAGCATTCACAGTGAAGGAAGAGCAAGTGGGCTGTGTTTGCTACATTAAAGCAGATTAGTTGTGAAAGAGTGAGGGGTTTTGTGCATTTTTTATTTCTTCTCGTGTGAACTTGTACATCTGTTAGGCATTTGTGTACTAGTTTATAAGTAGTGGTGCTATTTAAGCTGGTAAGACATACAAATACCCCAAAGGGAACAAGTATGTTAACATATACCGCTGTTATGAAACTGGCATTTTCTGTGCTAGGCCAAAGAATTACCATCTTTGTGGCATTTCCACTAACTCAGAATGAATATAAATGTTCAAAATATTGTTTTATTTCTCATACAATAGAGATTTTTTTCTCTTTTAAAAAGAGGTGGTGTTAAGCTCACCATTGCACTTCATTCCAGTGGTTCATCCTGAACGAAGTCTTATATCTTGTGGAACACCCTGATTTGATCCAATTCCAAGGAATAATTTCCCATTCTTATACATGGAGGTATTTTGGAAGAGGTTTTTGTTTTTCTTTTAAATGCAATCCTGCTGTTCCAGCTCATGTTTTATTTTCCCTATCTGCCCTTTAACTAATTACTGTGTTGTAGAGCCTGGTGATGCTTGACAAGGAGCTGAACTGAGCTGACTATTGTGAAGGTAGAAAGGCTGACAACAGTAGACAATGTAAAAAATGGTAGTGCATGAGGGTGAGAGGCAGAGAAAAGCCATGAGCAAACTTAATGACCAAAGTCCAGCACAGTGGGTCCTCTGTCCTCTCCTTTCTAAGCCAAAGTGCATGTACTTTGCTCAGTGAACTTTCAGAAAGCCTTGCAATACTGTGAAAGAACAAAACCTGTCCCTTAAAACAGAGGTGTGCCCTAAAGTCCTGAGTAGAGCTCTTGGAGTCTGAATCTGATCTGTGCAAGCAGCATCCCTCTGCAGGGTCATGGTATCCCCTGCTATCCCACTGGGATGCCACGTGGACTGTGGCCATCCATGCCCTTACAGCCCTCATGCTCCACTCAGGGTACAGCTGACTGGGACCCCTGCCTTGGGGTTATGTATTGCTCTTCACCCCAGCCCCTGGCATGGCATCCTGATGCTCAGCCTCTTGGGGTACTTGTCCCAAGAAGAATTAGAAAACCTTTTCATAGGGGTGAGATTCAGAGGCAAGTGTAGGAAGACCTGCCCAGTACTTAGAAGCTTTATCAGGATTTGTACTGTCTGTGGTGGTCTCCCATCCTGAAGGAAGAGCCTGCCAGCTGGTTATGGAGATGTGCAGAGAGGCTCATCCACCTCTGATGAGGTTTTTCATCTCTCAGCATTCATTTTGTCACCAACTCAAGACTTCTGAAGGAAAGCCCTGAGCTCCTGCCTTCCTCATTTATGGGTAAAGACAGACACTTCTGCAGAGAGATTTGGCTTACCTGAGGTTGTGATGGATCTGAGCTGAGCTGTTGCCAAAACTCCTAGAGCCATGGTTTTCCTTCAGCCTTTGCTCCCAACAACTGGCAGGGAACAGGCAGCAGGGACCACAGGCCACAGGGTAATTGGGCCCTGCCAAAGGAGCTGGAAGAAAGTGAGAGATTTTGTGATGGAAATTTTTCTGCTTTCCAGCCATTCCCCAAAAAATTCAGGCCATCCATGTGGAAAGTTTTGTCTGTGAGCAGTCAGTGAAGAAATATGTCATTGAGTATGTTCTGATCTGGCTTTATTTGCAGTCATCCTGAAATGCAGCTTTTTGAAAATTAATGGAAATACAGACTTATAAGTCTGATGTGGCCAGTGGGAGTGAAGAACTTAACTGTCTGAGCTTGCCTTTATGACTTGTAGCTGTAACTCGCACAAGGTATTGTGACCCCCTTTTTTCTATCTCCCTGCTTCTACCATCCCCCATTTCCATCTGTGGACTAACAGATATCTGGAAGTGGGAGATGCTCATTCTAACCAAAAAAGAGCCATTAGAAAGAAACTGCATTAATACTGAGAAAAGGGGTTTATTCTTTAGAAGATGGTTGTGCTTGTCACAGTGGAATTAAGAAATCTTATTCCTCTCACTTGATATATGGCATATTCCTACTCCTCCACATCTGTCCGGATACATGCCTAAGCAGCATACTTTCAAAGTGTCCTTAAGAGTGGCTCATCTTTTTTGCATGAGTTACAGGATGATAAAGTCTCTGTAATAATCATTTATTGTTTCCAATTTCCATCTGTATCCGGGTGTAATGTTCACAGATTCAAAAAGCTGGAACGGGCAGGTATTGGCTAAGTAGCCCACCTGGCTCCACTTATCCGCCTTTCAAATTAGAGGCAATGTAACCCAAAACCTCTATCTTCTGCTTTTTAACATTTCACACAAACTCATTTGGGAAATTTATTGTGACTTTAAAAAGATCTGACTTTTTTATTTGGTGCGTCACACTGCAGGAACAGTACAGTACCTGTTAGCCAGATGGTACAGGAATAACATGCCAAAAGGTACCAGATTTCTTATTTAGAGTCTGCTGTGAAACATGCATATCAGATTCAGGTGATATTAATGAAAAAAATAATGTTGGAAAAGTTACGAGCCATTATTCCACGCAGAAATGGCATTTTTCCCCTTTTACAAGGACTCTCGAGTTAAATAAGCTTTGAACTTTCGGATCTTTCTGTTTGCAGGGGTTTGCTTATAACAGTCATGTAGCCAATATGACGACAAGTTTGGAACAGGCCCAGGTATTTTTAATCAGTGAGACTCTGCTGCAATGTATGAAACAGATTTAAACTGCTTTTGCCTTTACACGAACAAAATTTTCTCTAACTTAACATAAAATCAATGTAACCAACTGACCAAATTCCCAGAAAATTTACTGCTCCTCAGCAGGCTTGGCTGCATTATAATTTTAATTGTCAATTCTAATGTGATCTCGCAAGGGTTTTATGAAAACCAATTTAGTTTTAGAGATTGTAAATAGTGTGGTGGCTCTGTCAGCGTGAGCACTATCAAACTGCTTTACTATCATATCAAAATTAATATCCAGTTTTCTTTCTTTTTGGTATTAAACCAGACCAGATGTTTGCTCTGAGTTTGTAAACCCCTGGTAACAGTGACAAACAGGATGAAAGTTATAGGGGAAAACAAGGCCAGCGCCGGCACTTGGAGCCAGTTGGTTCCCACCCCACTTTGCTCCCCGCTGTGCTTGAATAAGCCATTCCTCCCACGGGGTTGTTTGCTTGCTCGTTCAGTTGTTTGTTTGTTTGGAGGGAACTAGGTTAGAGTAGCTCAACTTCAAATGAAAAACACATCCTAATCTAGTGGGACCTGCATTGGAAATTATGCATCAGAGCATCCTGGCCCTTTTTGAGTCCTGATCTGCACTAAAGCCTGGCTGCTGGAGCTGTGCTTCAGTTAGGAGTTTCCAGACTTGCTGACAAAATTATGCCAGCAGAGCCCTAACTGTTTCCAAGGATCTGCTTGGAAACAGCTTGTTTTGGTCATCTTGCGTAGTTCTTTTGAGGAACGCTCTCTACTTTTCTACTTACAGGGGCTTATTTCTTTAGAGGTGCCATCAGATCCTTCAGGCCCAGGCAGCACCAGGGCTCGCCATGTCCTCACCCACTCTGACTTTTCTCCCCTTCACATTCATGGTGACAGTCCCAAGTGACATGGCATGGAGTCATGTCTTCTGATTGCAGGGTCACACTGAACCCAAGCTATAAGGAGGTTTCCTGCCATGGCCACAGGGTCGATAAGACAAGATGACAAAGGTGCAGGGAAATTTGAAACCAGGAGCTTCCTCTTTAGGTAGATCTGCTCCAAGAAGTTTAATCCTCTCTCATGTCCCCCTCTCTCAAATAATCCAACACAACACTTCATGCACTGGTATGAGAATATCTCCAAACTACTGGCAAAATTTTTTCCTTCCTTTCTCCTGTGGAAGACCTTTGGCATTCAGACCCCCAGTTCAGTATCACCAACAGGGACTTGACTCCCTGTTGGTGATACTGAGTCCCTCAAAGACTCCTCCCACTGGAGCTAAAGCCCTTCATGGGCAGGTCCTCCTCACCATGGAGGCTGACCAACCACTCTCAGGTCCTTTCCTTCTATCACAAGCTCCACATAAATCTTGCTTGTTTGTCTTCAGCAACGTTCACCTTCTGAGTGAATTCACCACTGAGGAAGCAGCCTGTTGCAGATGAGGCACACACATGTGAAAGACTGTGAAATTTTTAGGGCTACCATAACAAATATAAAATGAAATGAATGCATAAACCTACCCAATACCTCACTTAATAAAAAAGTTGACTCTAGTGATGAGGTATGAAAAATAACTACAAAACTTATCATAGCAGGAGGAAGTATGCAGCACTCCTGATCTCAGCTACCATTGAAGTCTGTGTAGGATGTTCTCACTATGAAACATGGAAAATTGTAATTCCTATGATTTTCCTGTTAATTTTAGTAAGGACAAAAGCATATCTCTAATTGTGAATTTATAGTGTTTTGCAAGTTTAAAACAGGCCACTTTAAACATGACCAAAGAAAAACCAAAAATGAAAAAGGGTGCCTTTCTAACTTAAAATAATATTGACATAATTTTCTTGGATTTTTGCATTATTTTGAGTAGGCTTTCAAAGCAGAACTGTCAAAATGTTATTAATGAGATGTAAAATGTCTCATATGCTAACTTTCTTCACATTTCATTGCAACCTTAAAAACAAGGAAAAAAAGAAACCATTTCAACAACATAAATTTAGCCTAAGTGCATTTTTATTTTTTCAGCAAAATGAGTCATTGGCATAACCTGTGAACATTTCTTGGTTGGCCATGGTTTGATGAAAATTAGACATATTACATTAAACTCATGTGATGAATATGCAAAATTATTTGAAACAGAAAGGGAAAAAACATATCTGAGCAGGCTTTTTGCAACAGGATTTAAACTATACACAACTTCAGCCAGAAAACTTGGAAGGCAGCTTAATTTCTTTGAGCTATGAGACACAAGGGCAAAGCCCTCAGCACAAGTAAATTGCTATTGCTCCACCAAACACATTGAAGCCATGCTAATGGCAAAGGAATCATGCTGATTGACATCAGATGAGGATTTGGCCTTGTTTTGTCTCCTGGGTAAATGAGATTTTTGGTGTTAAAGAGAACATTATTACTCCACAAATGACACAGCACTGTTGCCCTAAACACTAAGTTGCTTTTGTAATCTGTTGATTCCCAAAGATTCCTTAGTCTAAATCAGGGTAAATAGAAAAATCAGTTTTCTGTTTTCTAAGATTTTGATGTGGTGCTCTTTGTTGCTACTCTTAGCTTGCACAAATTCACTGTATCTGCTTGAACATTGACTCCTGTTTGTGAATGTTGTCTGGTCACCAGCCTGATACTCTTCAATTTTTGTTAGAAAAAATATATATATTTTTCAGAAGCTTGGTGGTTTAGCAATTTAAATGTCTACAGCTAACAAGTACCATCCTCTGCAGAATTCTGCAGTTTCAGCATAGAATAACGAGGCGGTTTAAAATAACAACATGGTTTAAACATCTGTGAAAGCATGCTGTTATCTTACTATTTCACTCTTGTTCTGCAAATCTACATCATCTGCTACCACCTCACCTGCCCCCTCCAGAGTCCCTAACTCTTAGTTCTGCTCTCTAACATTTGCAAAATCATACAGAAATGTAAAAACGATAAATTATAAACTGACTGTGAAGGCTTATTTTCCATGCACTGTGCTAATCCATACTCCAGTGGGGTGGATATTTCTTGGCTGCAGGCAAATGCTGAACTTCAAAGTGTTGCTCAGGTGCTGAGCTGTGTCTTGTGCTTGACAGCAGGTGCTGACATGGAGGCTGCTGTAACCCATGTCCCTAGTCATGCCTTGCCTGGGCCTTCATAACTGTATAAATCCTTGCTAGAATTTGTCATGTGCTAGGCTATGTGTGACCCCCAAGCTCTGCAAAATGTGTAGCCACACATTGGCCAGAGCAATAAGACACATATAACATACAAAATATAAGCTAAACATACTCCCTGGAGAGGCAATTGAAAGCAGTATCCTGGGGCCACAATTTTTGTGCGTTCTGCAGATCTAATGACTGAGAAAACTGTCCTCAGCATGTGGACGAGCCTCAGGACAAACCATGAACCTTAATTAAGGTAGTGCATGCTGCCTTGCTTTCTACTATCACCTCTGTTTCAGACTGCCCAATATTTTCCATACCAACATAACTTTATTCCCAGGTGCATGATGAAGTCTCGGAAGAGGAAGTGTAACTGATCTGCACGTTGCAGCCTTAAAACATTTTAGTGATTCCCTTCCTTGCAGCCTTTTTTTCCCTTTCTGCTGCCCGTGAAATTAATTTAGTCATAATGCCTGTGGCTTTACTGATTTCATGTCACTCCTTCATGTGAACAAAACACCAAGTCCACAAGGTCCACTTGAGCTTTTTTGTGTCTTTTCCTTCTCGCAGTTGGATCAGCTGCTTCAGAATGCAGACTTTATCCTGTGTCTTATTTCCATGACTGTGAAGTCATTGTGTAGCCCCATTAGCATTCATAACAGTAGGCTACCTGGGTGTCTAACCCACAGCAGCATTTTGACACAATCATTCTCTTTCCAGCATAAACCAAACTTTTCTTGAGTTCTGCTTTTTCCATGTAGGCAGCCTGTTGCAACAACCCTCATAACTGGTAGTCAAGTGATAGAAAATATTTTCTAGGGAGAAAGAGATCGAATCAAGAACATCAAAGTAAATTGTCTCACTTTAGTTCTGCTAAGGTGGGGAAGAAACCCATGGAGGGCTGCCAGATGTAACACAAGACAGAGCATATACATGGTCTAAACAAGCAGCAGTGGGAGCACAAGCAGAAGTCTAGAAGACACAAAATGCATTGTTAGGTGACTGAAGAACAGAAGGTTTATACTAACTTTCTCACCTATAGTTTCAAGCTTCAGGAATGGCTACCATATGACCAGAAATACCTCAGGTGTCCCTCTTGGAAGATATAAAATCCACTCCACCTGCAAACAAAATTCTCCACAGCAGTAAGAAGTTCATGGCAGTTGTTCCTTTTACGTAATATTGTTGTGGTTATTGCAGTTAAAGCCACACATTATTAGAATTGACTTTCATTATTAACATCAACTTATGGTCACTACCATCCAAAGAAAATTAGTCTTCCAAGAATATTTGAAGCAGAGCCAATTTCAGCTTGAAAAAACTGCTCTTGAAGTCTTCTGTTCACAGCTTTTCTCATCTGTAGCACATCTCTTATGTTAAAGCCAAAGGCAGTTCTTTTTCTCAGATGGTTTGTATATTTCTTTGTGTATATATTTTAAAAATTATGTTTAAACAAGTTCATCACAATGTACTCTAGAATGGCCTCTTTATTGTATTGATTCAAATTCTTTTTCCCCTGGCTGAAAGACTGGGAAATGAGAATATGAGGAATATGAGAAAGGTAATAGCAGGAAGTTCCCCATGTCACTCTAACAGTCCTTGTGTAGAATGAGAACAGAATCTTAAATCACAGGCAGAAGGTAATTCATCATAATTGTGCTACAGAGTATTAAGCATATCAGAGATAGCGCATCTGGATATTTTATACCTCGACCACAGTACCCAAACCCATATCTGACAGACAATTTCCTGTACTTAATGTGATGAACCCTTATACAATCTGGAATATCTCTTAGAGCAGAGGACCATTTTGAAATCCAACCATTATAAAACAAGTCCTTGTTTCCATCCTCTTTCAGCACACTCTGTTGTGTTCAGAAGTCTGTAATTTCTCATTTGAGCTGACAAACATCCCAGTCTTTGATCAGTTGGCAAGAGGCTGCAGGGATCCATCACACTTCCAATCAGGTTGGGTTGTAAACTTGTCACTCCTATTGCACTCCAGCTCATGTAGTACACGTTCTGGCTCCCTGAATTCCTCTCCCAGTTGCAATTAAGTATCTTATAAAATCACGGAATAAAAAAAAAATAAAATCATTTAGGTTGAAAAATATCTTTAAGATCATCGAGTCCAGCGATAAACCCATACTGGCAAGACCACCAATAAACATCATCCCTGAGCCTACTCATCTTCTAAATATCTTCAGGGATGATGACTCAGTCACTTCCCTGGAAAGACTCTTGTTGCTTGACAACCCTTTCTGTGAATGTTTCCTAATATCCAATCTAAATGTTCCCTGGCACAACCTGAGGCCATTCCCTCTTGTCCCGAACTATCTCAGCCTTGCGTCTCACCTGCCCGTTTCAGCTCCTGTTTCACTTTCGTTTCTGATGTTCTGAGCCTTGTTCTCACACTATCCTTACTCTTCACCCCATCTGTTTGACTGTCTATAAACATGTACAGAAGTCCAATAGCCAGCATACCAAGGCAGTGTGCTCCCAACTCCATTCCTACAGCAATGAGAGAAGCGATAGTAATTCCCTTCCTACACATCTATGCAGTGCTAGTATATTGCTTTGGTATATCCATTTCTATTCCTGTTCACACCATTACTATATACCTTCTAGTAAACCCCTTCCTCAGTCACTGGCTTTTCTTGAAGGAGTCTATTTTAATCCTATTCCAAAGGATCTCAATAGTCTTTACAGTAGACACTCATCCAAGCAGGAAACAGAAGTAAATATTGGAGGCCCCAATGAACAGGACACATTCATTTCCATGGCTCCACTTCCTAACATTTGTTACTCTTAATACACTCCTAATCAATGATAGAGATAATAAGCTTTGACAAAGCTATGTTATCAATGGTTTTGACAGGAACTTTTGGACAAAATTAAGTCAGTTCTAAAAGATAGCTTTTTAACAGAGACAGTAGAAAGTATATTCAAATTCTTTCTCTTCCCCAACAAATCAAGTCTACATAAGATCCTCCCTGGTCTGAATTAACTGTAATAGTAAAGAACTTAATGTCAGGTTGAATAATGATAGACTCAATATTTCAGAGAGTTGCTGCTACTTTAACTCATGAGTATCATGAAACAGGGTTTAGGAAATATTTGTATTAAAGCGAAGTAATATTTTCAGAGGAAACTTTAGCAAGAAAATGCACTACAGCAGTGAAATAGTATTCATATATCAGCCTGAGTTGTTTAGCTGATCTGACAAATCTTTTAGATAACAAACAACATAACACAGTTTGAAATAGTTTAGAAACACATTATGTTCACTTAATAGAGATGTGAAACAGTATATTGGCACTTTGGGCCTTTTACTACAACCCCTGTAAACCACTAATTAATCTGCTTAGGTTAGCAAAGTGACAGACTTTCAGTGTAAAGGCATGGTGCACGGAAGTGCCTTGAAATTTTTTTATGAAGTCATCTGAGAGTGCCTTTGTGTTTGACAATAGTTTTTGTCTAGTTTTTTTAACTAGTCTCTTCCATAACCTCGTGTGCGCAAATCCACTAGCACAGTTTACTTGAATTTTCATGAAAAAATAGGGCAAACAGTCTTTTCCAGTCTTTCACAGGTTAATGCAGATGAAGAAACTGGAGTCTGTCTAATGACTTATATTAGCTGAATTTGAGCTCCTCACAGATTAGGAAAGAAGAGTATTATATGTCCCTTATCCCTCTTAATGCACAAGGACCTCTTTTGCCTCTTATTCCTCCATGCCTTTTCTATGTCTCTGTTTCCTGTCTTTTAAAGAACTCTGGACTGCTCAAGCAAATTTTATAAAGTCTAGGAGTAAGTGGAGACTTGTATTTCTCTACAAAGAGAAAAAAATTGTAAGTGGATTTGAGACAGAAAGGAAGAGGAATGATTTTCCCATTCCTCCCCAGTGTCCAAGTTCAGATAGATAAAAGATTCAGCCTTATTGAGTGGTGAATGACATCACCCTTTTATCTCCCCAAGAAACTCAAGCAGGTTGAGCATTTTGCAAAACACACCAAGGGGTCAGCTTTCAGTTCAAAAAAGAAATACTTGAAAAGAACAAAAAGGAATTTAATCCAAACCACTGCACAAAAAAAAAGTCTTTCAGTGAAAGGATGAGAATATAGCTATTGACAGGGGTAGGGAGAAAACGTACCCGTTTACTTGATGTTAAGAAAATCAAATTGCCATGGATGAAGCCAAAAGAGACCGAAGCCTCCCTCTGGTCCCTGAATGAGGTCCTAATGTAACATTTCCCCTATATCAGCATATCCCAGTTCCCTCCTAGAGGAAAAATATCCAGGCAGATTCTCCAGCCTGAATCTTTGCAGGGGTAGGTTTTGATTCTGGCCTGGAATGACATTAGATGTTTGCTCTCTAATTGACCTCCCCAAACAACCCAAAGTCAAACATCCCCTGAGTTGAGTAGGGCTAAATCCAGTCTAAATCAGCTGAGCTTCTCCCATGCCAGAAAACCTTGGGCTAAGCAGATGGGACAGGCCTTATAGCAGAGCCAAAGAACTGGCTTTTAATTTTGTGGTTTCAATCCTATTTCAAAACTTAAACTGATAACTCTCCATCTTAATTTAAAAATAAACCTTGCTGCCTCACTTAATTATGTCTCCAAAAATACTTTGGCCAGATCCAGTGTCCTGGTGTCCTTTCCAGAGGGAAATCCAGCTGTTTCAGCTCCTCGGTTTTGTTCTTCAGGCATACCCAAAGGCCATACAACTACCACAGCTGTCTCTTGGTGTACCCTTTGGCTACCAGCTATGGTCTGATAAGCCCAGCTTCTCAGGGGCCCAGACAGCCAGATAGATTTGGGGCAGATTTGGCACTGATTTGAAAACAGATTGAATTGGCTTTCAACGTGGCATCCAGGACACAAAGGTGGATTGGGGCCAAATTCTCCTCATGCTGAGTTGAGTGCAGAAAATTCTTGGATCTTGATAATATTTAACTTTTTTTTTCTCTCAATTTGACCTGTCCTGTTTTGCTTCATTCTTCTTTCATTTTTTAAAAACCATATTTCTTTTTGTCTATCTGCCTCTTTTTCTTCCTTATTTTTTGTTTCCAATAACAGGCTTTACTGACTCACATTTTGCCATAAATTATAACTTTTTTTCTTTTTCTATTTGGGCTGCATTTCCCCCCAAATACAATCCTTTCTGAGAAAAACACGTTCCCCTCCCAAACCCCTTAAATGATGTAACAAAGCCTTCTTTGGAGAAATTCTGGCCCAGGTATGATGTCTTATCTGTTGCCATTAAGTAGATGTTTGGTTTTGACATGATAAATTACCAGTGTGTTTTAAATAGACATGGTTTTAAGATAGAATTTAGCTCCATTGCCAAAGGCAGGAGCACATTGTCTTTCTTCCTACCACTCTTTTTTTATACCATTTAAGACTATAATGATAAATGCTTTTTCTCCCTTCAATATTTTAAAGAACTAAGGTCTTAGACATGTCTTTCCTCTGTATGCTTAATTTTACTGGGTAACATTGAGATGAACATAACCTTGCATGAGATGGTTGTGAAAAACCAAAAACCCTACCCCAACACCCCACAAAAGAAAATCCTTATGGCTTTATTGTTCTGTCAAGGATTTATTGTCAAATTCCATTTCAGAAATTCCAGACATCAGGATTAAGAACTGTTTGTGGGCTCAGAAAAGTGTCCCATTGCTATTTTGAGTCAATAGCTAACTATAAATGTTCTTTGATAAGGATACAGAGGGGACTTCATGAAGGAATGGTGCTGGAATCTCTGTTACAGCATTGTGCACACCAGATGAATCTTATCCTACAAGCCTAGAGAGTTGGCAGGGCTCATTTCCTAGCAGGCTGGATTATGACCAAAAATATCAACGAATCAATGAATAATCAATGCACCTTGATGGAATATTATCCTAATGCTCTTTCCTGACTGATCAGTGCTTCTAGTGTTTTCAAGAAGTTCAGTATTGTAGGGTGGGATTCATTCACTTCAGTTTCACCTATTTGCAATGAAAACCACTCTCCTAACCTCTTTGGACATCTATTTTAGAATGAAATGGCTCAAATCCTAGATGTGTTTTTTCTCTTCATTGATTATAGGGAGAGTTCAAACTGGTAGTTCAGATATGGCAGTGGGCGTGGACTAGATGATCTTTAAAGGTACCTTCCAATCCAAACCATTTCATAACTCTATGATTTGAGTTTCTACTCTGATTTTTGCTAATGGGCAGATGAATCTTATGCAGACAGGTTTCTTTTTGTTTTATGCTTAGCATTTTGCTGTTTCCTTTGAAAAAATGAGGAAGAAAACTTCAGGAGGCTGCAGAACATTAGAAGAAAATAAATTTTGCAGCATCAAAGGCAATGGGCATGTTTTAGTGGCAAACCCACTTCACCAGCAAACTGATAATATTCTGAATTACTTCATTGGCTCAATCCCATTTAAATAATCATGGTAGCATATAATCATAGTGGTTTACTTTTATTCCTTGGAGCTTTATGTAATAGAGAGAAATAGCATACATAAACAGAGGAACTGTTCACCTTAGCTCCAGATAAAACTCCTGTGTCAAAGTTCCTCACTGAAGACAACATTTTCATGCTGGTTTTAGTATCAACAGTTTTAACTGTTTTAACAAGAAGTCTAATGTATCATACATCATTATTTTGATGCAAGCAAACATTATTTTGAGGATTATATCCAAAACCAGGTAGTAGAAAACCAAAATTTAGATGTATTAACAGCTTGGTTTTACACATCTGGATCAGATGTGCAGAGCAGCATACAGGACCAGTCTGGGGTCTGAGCCAGTGTACATTGTCAGTCTCATCTCAATGCTCATTACAAATTCATGCCAGTAATACTCAAGTTTACAGCTGCCTGAAGCTGACGACTCCTGGCAGCAAGGATGAGCTGTAATTTCCCCTTCATGTCCATCCATTAGGCACCCACAGCTCTAAGACCCCTCTCTATGGGAGTCCCTCTGGTCCTTCATTCAAATAGGAGAAGGAAGAAGAGGAAGGTGCAATTCTCTCTCCATGTTGCCCTTATATTCCCAATTTTTTTCTGTAATGATAATTCAGGACTCCAGCTGCCATACCATGATCTGGGTGATTCAGGCTCAGCTCCCAGGACTTCAAATCATGGATAAGATATGCACAGAAAAAAAACACTGTGGGGAGGAGGAGGAACTAGAAGCCAGCATTTCTTTTTCCAGTTAGTACAGCTGGGTTATGGAGTCATGGTTCTTCTCTGGTCCAACGAAGTTTGAATTCTTCTGGCACAGCTTCTGAGGTTCAGCAGAGGGAAGGACAAGTGCCAGAACTGTCTGGTAGCTAGATGACTTTCCTGGGAGACACATGAATTACTGAAAGCAGGATCACTGCTTGGCCTAATGGTCTGAGTGCTGGGGAAGGATGGAGGATGGGACAGAAACTTCCTCTGGTTGAGTTTTAAAAAAACCTGGTTGCTGCAGATGAATTTTACCTGAACCCAATTCTGCTGGAAAAAGACATGGACAAAGGTCTCTGCTCAAGGGAAGCCTTTAATGCATTTGTAAGCAAGTTGCTTTGCTTTGTCAGGATGGGAGCAGTCAGGGTGTGCTTCCAGACTGTGGAGGGCACCTGAGGGGTCTTTAACTAGAGAAGCATGATACTTTGTTTTCTCTTAAGAGCAGCTGTGTGAGGTGTTTGAAGTTGTTCCTATTATGAAGATGGGGTTCCAGCTGAGCTGGATAAATCAGCTAATCCCAACACACAGCAGGGAGGCCTGCTGTGTAAAACCTCAGCAGGTCCCTGTGGGAATCATTAGGCACCCTCATACCTTAAAAATCTTGTCCCTGATGCCATTTACTTTCTATTAGAGGGCAACCTAGGCCAGCAGCTCCCCAGGGCCTGGGACCACATGGGTTCCACTGGGGTGGCAAGGCAGAGCCTAGCCCACCCCTCCATCCCAGTCAGGAGTGGGGCAGTGCAGGGCACCAGCCCCAGCCCCTGGCATCATGCACTTCCTGGGGAGGGGCTGAGGCCACACCAGGACACATGGGCAGGCCCAGCTTGGTGGGATTCCATGACCAGGCAGGGGAGCTGGAGACCAGCTTTACTGTGACATTGGTGGGGCAGGGACCGACTGGCCCAGGAGGCTGATGCCATGTCCTTGCCACGGGCAGTGCACAGGGAAACCCTGGTGGCTGGGCAGGGACAACCAGGGCTGTCAGCACCTCAGGGCCCAAACACTTGCATGCACTGGTCAGTCCAAAGGCAGGCAGGCAGGCTTTATACAAACACCTGTGTTTGTCCACCCACTTGCCTTAGCTGCTCTGGGCAAAGCCTTACCTGCAGGACTTCTGTGTATGCCTTGCCTCCACATGGGCTTGGATTTCACCATTGATGTTTATTTGCAAAACACATGCCACTAAATGCAGCTCATTTATGCAACCTAAGCATCATTTGGGCCCGCGAGCGACCATCTCAGCTGCCAAGATACTGATTTAAACAACCCTGAAAGGAAATGCGCCTTTCCTATTTGGTTGCAAGTTAGTTGCCCTTTCCACAGGTAACAAAACCCTGCCCACAGCTCTCTTGATGAAAACACCCTGCTCCACAAGCAGAGGTTCCCGGGGGCCTGCATTCCCTGGAGCAGTCAGCCACTGCATGATGGTTTGCAGCTGTTTATGGTGACTCTGCTGTGGGTGGTTTAACACTCATGAGGGCACACCACATGGTGAACTCAGACTCTCAACATGACATAATTGCTGTCTTCGGACAAAATAAACACCTCAGGAACATAAACAAAGATGTTTATTGCAAATAAAAAATCATATTCACATCATTAAGTCTTATGAAATATAAAGAGGTCATTTTGCAAGTTGTCAAGCATCCACGAGCACAAGGGCTGCCATTTTCATCAGAACAGCTGCCTGGGACATGCATATATTTATCTGAATGTGCCCAGCCAAACCTCTAGCCTTCTTTCTAGAAAGGTCTTGATTTGACTGGTGACATCATTCTGACATTTTCACAGTTTCATTTTCTCCCGATCTGGCAGTAGAGGCTCATAGAAAACACCAAACCAAGAATCTGGAAAACAAAGATATTTCTGGTATTACTTAGCAGTTCTAGAAATCCCAGGATACAACTGATACACAATGGGAATATTTTGTTTGCAAATGAGCTCACAAGTGCCATAATGAAGCAGGCAGAGGCGGGAAGAGCACTTCCTTTTATCTGGGATTTACTAGAGCAGAGAGGTGGTTAAGCAAGTAGCCTTTGATTTGCAATTGCTTGAGTTAATATGGATAGGCTAAATGTTTATTAAGTGTAAATTTCCATCTGATGATTTGTACTGAGTCTCATATTGTTTTTTCATGTTGTTTTCTAATCCTTTTATGATTGGGAGAGGCAGCCAGCACAGAAAATGCCAGCTGGAGAACAGGAAAGAATGATGGCCAATGAACTAAAGACTACAACTCATATAACTGCAGTAACTAGAGCAAAGTGACTTATAATTTGCCTTAGGGATACAGATGCAATTTTACACTTCCATTATATCTTAAGGCCATTTAATATCAGTGTATTTCACCTGTTTTTCCCACAAAGTAAACATATAGGTGAGAGACCTGACCGCCCACATATAGCACCTTAAATACCAGAAAGCCTGTGCAGAGTAAGAAGTTGGTGGCCTGTCCTCTTCCAGTGCTGTAGCTACATAATTCTTCCCCACTTAGTACTATTTTCCTGGAAACACAGTTTTGTGTTGGGGCTCTTGCCCACTCTTCTACCATGAGGAGCAATCCTCTGCCAATGATGTTAAGAAGTTTTGCTTTGAATAACAGTCTGAACTTTCCATAGCAATCTTTGTCATTTTTGTTTTTCCCTCAAACATCCGCTGGTGGAGAGTGAAGGTGGAGGAAAACCAAGGAGGAAGAATGAAAAGAAAGAAAATGACTGAAGAAAGCATCTTGATGAAATTCCCTGTTTCTTTATAATTTTCTCCTATTCAAATCAAAATCAAGTAGCTGACTGGATAGCCTCACTTCTTTTCCTCCTCTCTTCAGAGAAAATCTTCAATGTTATTCTTCAGTGTATGGTAAGGGAATTAAAAGAAACAGTTCACATACTCTGTGGTTTTTTACACACAGGAATATATGGAGCATCACACGTGTGCACTCAGACACATTCATGCATCATCTTGATGCTTAAAGTTTTAATGCTTCAGAATTATAATTTTGTATCAAAAGTTTCTAATGATAAAAATATGTAATTTAGGGGATAATTTTTCTTAGGAGATGACTTTTTCCTCAAGAAAAAATGAGAAAGAGGAGGAAAAATCTGGCTATTCTTCCTCATGTCTTCTGGCACTTTTTATTCGCACACATCTCTGTACACAGGGCTCAGTGTCAAGGCACAGCCTGGCTTCAGGACTGGCAATTTTTTGGAAGAAAATGTCCCATGTGATACACTTTTACAGGCAGCAGGGTGGTCTGATCTCACCTGAAGTTTGCAGCTCAGCAGCCACATATTTAAACGAAATATGTTTATATGAAATAACAGTAAGATAATAGCTAAGGTGAGAGGTGGTTTTCCCTTGTCTATTAATTGAGAAAGCCATGTGTTTTAATCCCATTCCCAATGTATTTAAAAGTAGAACATATTGCTTGTCAGCTACTAAGTATTTTAACAGTGTACACTGGTACCTCAACAACAGCCAGTCCAAAGGCAATCCCCATAATTATGACCAGATTGTCTTTAATTTCTTGTATAATCACTTCTCCACAAGGCTGAAAAACAAAACAGAATTATTAATTATAGGTAAGCAATATTATCCTATGGTTATATAAGAATGCATCTTCTAAAATAACTCTCAAATTCTCTCTCTCTTTCTCTTCAACTCTGTGCTAAAAAAAAGGCTATTTGAATTTACTCTGGCTTGTTGCTAATGAACACAAAAAACACAGCTATGTGTACCTTATGCTCTGTGAAAGTCTTTGCCTTCCCAAGTATGAAGATTTAGCAGCTGACCATAAAAAGTTACTATTTTAAAGGAAGGCATACAGCTGTAATGCCTAATGTTTGCATTATTTTCAGTTAACAAGGAAAGAAGTGTTTGTTCTTACTTTCATTTGATAATCATTTGCTACTAGGAAAGAGCTAGTGCAGCCATGACCACAAAGGAAAAGAAAGTTTCTGAAGTTTCTGAAAGGAAACTTCAGTTTCCCACCAATCTAATCTTTGGATTTGAAATGTCTTGGTTTATTAGAAGACTTGGGATTAACTAAAAATATTTGGTTATAAAACTTAGCTTCAAAATTAATTTTGTCCAAAGTCTGATGGTCTTAGCTGGGGCTGGAAGGAAGAGAGTAATCAGCATGGCTTCATGAGGGGAAAGACCTGCTTGTTGAATTTGATCCCTTCTATGGCAGGATAACCCACCTAACTGATCTTGGAAAGCCAGTAGATGTAATCTTTTTTGGACTTCAGCAAAGATTTTGGTGCAGTCTCTCACAGTATCCTTCTGGACAAAATGTCCAGCAAACAGCTAAATAACCATGTTATGCCATGGGTGAGCCACTGGCGCATGAGTCAGGCACAAAGAGTTATAGTAAGTGAGGTAACATTAGTCTGCAATCTTTTTAGAATCCCACTTTTAGTAGTGGGATTCTGCAGGGCTCCTTCCCCCGTCCAAGTCTCTTCAACATGTTCCTTAACAACTTGGATGCAGGACTCGAAGGAATACTAAGGAAGTTTGCCAACAAAACTAAACTAGGAGGAACTGTTGGCTTCCTTGAGGGAAGAGAGGCCCTAGAGAGAGAGCTCAGCAAAACAGAGAGACGGGTAATCACCAATCATATGAAGTTAACAAGGTCATGTGCCAGATTTTGCAACCCTGGTTATGTTGGGGTTCGACTGGGGAACAAGAGGCTGGAGAGCAGCCCCCCAGAAAGGGACCTGGGGGTCCTGGTCCATGGCAAGTTGAACAGAGTCAGCAGTGTCCTGTTGGCCAGGAGGGCCAACCTTGTCCTAGGGGACATCAGACACAGCATCACCAGCCAGGCAAGGGAGGGGATTGTCCTGCTCTGCTCTGTTCTGCGCTGGGGTGGCCTTGCCTTGAGTGCCGGGGGCAGGTTTGGGCACCATAATATATGAAAGATAAAATGCTACTAGAGATTGTCCAAAGTAGGGCCATGAGGACAGTGAAGGGCCTTGAGGGGAAGCCATATGAGGAGTAGCTGAGGACACTTGCTCTATTCAACCTGGAGAAGAGGAGACTGAGGGGAGACCCAATTTGGGTCTTCAGCATCCTCATGAGGGAAAGCAGAGGGGTAGGTACGGATTTCTTCACTCTCATGAACAGTGAAAGGACTCAAGGAAATGTCATAAAGCAGAGTTGGGGAGATTTAGCTTGGATATCAGGAAAAGGTTCTTCACCCAGAGGGTGGTTGGGCACTGGAACAAGCTCCCCATGGCAGTGGTCACAGCACCAAACCTGACAGAGTTCAAGAAGCATTTGGACAATGCTCTCATGGACATGGTGTGATTCTTGGGGCTGTTGTGTGCAGGGCCAGGAATTGGACTCGATGATCCTGATGTGTCCCTTCCAACTCAGCCTATTCTATGATTCTACAACTGAAATTCTGTACAGAGCTACTCTCCTTTCAAATATTTGGTAGGCCTGTTCTTACAGCGACTACATCTTCTCCAGGCACTGACAATCCTCCTTCTGCAAACAGGAGGGAAAGCCAAGTACAGCTTAAATACATCAAAATTACATTACTGTTACAACACTACAACTGTCTTTCCCCCAAATATAGTTGTATTTTTTCACTGTATTTCCTCTCTCACAATAAACACAGGGGACTTCTCTTTCTAGTTCTTTTAAAAATCTCTCAGTTAAGCTGACTTATAACTGCACTGAATTTCAAATCGTTTTTCCCATATCAGAAGAGTTGGATGTCTCTTCTAGCATCTCACAAGACGATGAAATCTGTGTGTTCGTATGAGCAATATCTTGCACCTGCAGTAATTTCACAGATGGCTTCTCATGTGTCCTTTGAGGGCTTGTCTGAAGCCAAAAAGACATTAGAGTGTGGCCAAAACAGCCTCTTTGTACACGTCTTATTACCAGATTGGGTCCTGGTATCCTCTACTTAACCAGACTGTTTCTTTGCTTTAAAACGGTATTTGCTTCTGTGGGACTACATGGGGAGGAAATTACTGATCAGGCAGGACCTGATTAAGGAGCTGTGCAATTAGAGAACTATACAACCAGAATGGACATTTGCTAAAATCTGCTTGGTGCTAGGTGCATACTGGCAAACTTTGCACCACTAGCATTCGAAAACTTCAATTACTTTATGCTATTTAATTATTTTGTGCATTTCTTTTTTAATATTTTTTTTCATATTCACAGAGTCCAGATTTCCTCATAAAGAAACAGGCAAACCATGAAACTTGTTATTTCTCTGCTGTCTACTAGATGGTACTCTTCTGAGTGATGCTTTCTTTTTGACTGTCATCAGATATTTTACCTTATTATTATTACATTAATTAAGATTTTCAAAAGGCTGTAGTTGTAAGAAATCACTCTTTGAATATTCTGCCGTGAATACCACAATATGTAAGGTTTCTTTCCAGCAGATCCTGCAAAATGAGTGTGGGTTTTTTATTAAAGGATTATAAAACCCCAAAGGTCTTGCATTTAATGTGTTTGATTTTCAATATACTTTAGCATTTTGAAAGTCTCTAAGTCAATGTCTACTACCACAATGAGCCTGGGTGAGAGTATAACCTTCTGAGAGAGGAACGAGAGCCAAAGGGTAGCTGGTGTGCAGCTCTGACCCAGAGTCATACCCTGACCCCAAAGACAAAATAATTTTCATCAACAGTAACCACGCAGATTGCTAAGGGCCTAAACTGGAGACATCTCAGGAAGAGGAAGGAGCAGAGTTATGAACAGTCATTTCTTAACAGATGGCATGGGGGTAATTCTGGCTAAGAAAGAGAAAGCAAAACTTTGCCTTTTCAGAAAGATACAGAACTGCTGACTATGCCAGTCACCAAAGATAACCTTGGGTTAAAACTTGGCTCTTTGGAAGGAACAGTGAACATTTTTCCCACCTCTTTATAGATGTATCTGTTTTGATATCTGATGCAGAGGTCTGATGATTGCTGCTCTGGTTCACATTGACAGATGTTTGAGAAAGGTTTGTCAAAATTTTCTCCCCAGTCTTTAGATCCATTCAGCAATCCACAGCATTGCTTCTGCAAGAAAGGAGTAAATGGGGAGAAGAGTTAAAAAAGATGTGATTTTCAGTTTAAAGAAAGTAGGTGAGGGAGCTGAGAGGAACAAAAAACAAGTTTTATTTCATCTTTTTCAATGTGGAAGTTGTCCCAAATTGGTATGTATCAAAAACCCTTTACATTTCTATACCACTTACAAGAATGTAAGTGCATATGTTTGTTTTTTAGTTTTTTTTACAAAAAAAGAAGTGATAGGGGGAAAAAAGGCCAGATTTGCAGTATAAAATGCTCAAAAAACATTAACATACTATAAAGCTAGTAATTATCAGTGCCAGAATGGAACTGGAACACTAGGTATAGTATTTTTTTGAGAATTAAGCCTTCTTTCTGTAGGTTATATTTGCAGAAGGTAAGTTGCCAGCTCCATTAACATCCACATTTCACATCTTGAAAAGCCAGGCTAGAAATGTAAAATTCAGGCACATAAAACTCTGAAATCTAGAAAAATAACCACTTTGAATGATGGTTATCTCTATAAATTAGAAATGGACTGAGGAGGCCAGGGCTCCATTTGGGGTTTGTGAAACTCAAACCAGATGCAATTTCACTTCATGTTCCACTATGTTCAAGCCACTAAAGTTCAGGGGTGCAAACTTGGATTTGAGGTCCTCCCTCCATTAAAAAGCAGCTGGAAATGTTCACATAATTTTTGTATGAAAGCAAAGGCTGTGGGACATAATATAGCAGTTCTGATACATTTAAAAATTAATGCAGTAATTATGGGATTTTTCATTTTGCTCATTTCTTCAGAGGGCTTATCAGAAGACATAAGCTATCTCAGAAGCAGAGGACAAGGGTGGAGGTGGAATGGGGAAGGAGAAGTGGAAGTAACATAAGACACCTAAATATTGTTCCATGTTTCATTTTCTTTCGTTCTTTAAAAACATGAAAATTAACTTTAAGTCTATCCATCAAAGTCACCACCCATTAGGGACTAAACAAAGAGAACAGCAGGCATTCTGACACCATACAGACCCAGATACCTGTGGGAGGGGAAGGGGTGTATGCTGTCGATGTTATCAATGAGATTCCAGGGTATTCTCTGTGAGATACCCAGGAGCAAGCTCAAACTAAGCATCCACCATCTGGGGTCTTGCAGGATGGGGGCACCAGGAAAAGTACAAACACAATAAAAACAAACTTCTCATCATATTTTCTTCCCTCCTCTCACACAGTAAAGCAGGGCATTTAATAATTTCATAGCAGTAGGATATTCCAAATTAAATATACTCCTCATGTTTTCCTAATCCCTGGGTTAAGGTTCCTTAAAAGTAATGGACAGTTCTTATTTGGGATATGGTGAAGGATCAATGTTCCTTCAGAAGGGAAACCTGTAAGAAAGGGCCAGGCAGTCCTCTGCTGAAAGAGCTTAGCTAACTGTCAGTCTTACTTGTATGCGGTGTGTCCTTGCTTCATTGCTCTTACAGACAGCACTACTGCACAAAGCAATCATCACAGGAAGACCATGTCCTATGAAGAGAACAGAAGTCTCTTCTGTGGTGTTTCAACTTGCCTTTAAGTCAGACCCTTTCCCATCCCCAGGGAATGCAATTCAAATCTACAGCAGAGTAGTCATAAATTGAAGTGGAGACTGATACTAAAGATGAGACAGATAGCAACAACCCCTTTATTTTTTTACTGTTTAATTACCTCTCTCTCCAGCTCCTGGAACTTCTCCTGAAACTCTTTATGTTCTCCTGTAGTACTTTGCAGTGCCTGCACACTTGTGCTTAGGGTAAGGTCAAAGGCTGCTTCAGCCTGCAAATTAAAATATATTATTAATTTTTTGGGAAGAAGCAAAACTGTATGAAGACATCAATGAAAATATAGAATAATGCTGTACCTGATGTTTGTACACTGCTCCTAAAATACCTCCTGTGACCTGAAGAATCAGTATCAGAAGCAGCGCAATAAAAAACTGGGAAAAAAACAAAAGGGGTAGAAAACTACATTACTTTTGACCAAGGTGATATAATTTTTTTTACGTTAACGTATATCTTTCATGTGCTTGAATAACCATGTAGGTAGAATGACTTTCCAGTCACAGCTGCTCCAACTATTTCTTTGATGATGAGAAAAAGTGATGCTCAAGACAGAGCATGCTCAGCTGGTGATCTAAACAAGGCACACACCAGAAAAGTGTCATGAAAACAGTGTGTAGGTAAGAGGAGGACAGGGAGGACATTCTAGGCGGACCAGCAAAGAGAGCAACTGGGAATTTAGAAAAATTAAACATTATAGGTAATGGGTGAAAGCTGGTAGAGGGAACTTTGATGATGGCTGGATGGAAGAAAAGCTAGTGACATGCTCAAGTCTCTCTGGACTCTGTCTTCTTGCTGATGAGACCAACCATCATTTTTACCACAACAGTATTCAGAAGGGGCCCAAACTCAAGGCAAGCAAAGAAAACACAGGATCATAATCACACTTTGGTTAAATTAAAAGGTTCCCATCCTCATTTGATAGTACTTGCAAGGACTCTATCCATCACGTGTAGCTGTGGCCTGTTAAAGGTAGACAAAGGTTTTTCTTTCCTACCAACATCAGCATGCACCGGCTCTCCTTTACAGCACCGCAACATCCCAGGAACCCAAGGATCATAATGATGGCGCCCACAGCTATTAGTAGATTAACTCCTGCAAGCATGCTGCTGTCTATCCCCTGAAAAGAGAGAGGAAAAAAATCTTCCAGCTACAAGAAGGTCCTCCTAAGAACCTCTGTATTCCACAAAACAAGATAATTCTTTTGTAACTGATAAATATAGTGAGTAGCAACTATGGAGAAATTCTGATCCATAAATAAACAAAGCTCTAATGCTCTCTTCTCAAATGTTGTGGTGGAGAGTTTTGTAAAACCCAGTTTTTCACAACCTTTGTTTCTGTACAAGATGAAAATCAACATTGCAGAGTAAATAAAGATCTTCTGTGTTTAAAGTGGCTTTCAGCTGGTTTTCAGTCAATGAATCTTTGCTTTTTACTGGAAGTAGGAGACTTGATTACCTCAAAACCTCTCCTACATTAACCCAACGTTATAGAAACAAAATCTCTGTTTGTCATTAGAAGGCCAGGAGCATACTCTGTGACTGTTCCTGAGAGAACACTTCTCAGAGTGATGCTGCATATATTAGAGAAATAGTTAGATGTATTTTCTAAAGCAGCTTTCTTTCTTTTTTTCCTTTTTTTTTTCCCCCCCAGGCTTGATCTCTAATATTACCCTCAGAGATGAGAATTTTATTTTGATGTGTGGGACATTCAACCAAACAATTCATATACCTCAATATTATTAAATATCAAATTATTCAGTTCCCACAGGACTGACTAAGGCCAAAGGCCAAAAGAGAGAAAAACGTTCAAAGAATATTTTCCAGTGTGACTGGTGCCAAGATTAGCAAAAATGTCTGGAAGTTGTCACATTTATCTTCTGATGGAAATTGCAAAGGTATATAGACAAGTATAATTTGAAGAATGTGTTGTTCTTTCCCTTTCCAAGTTGGACTGACCCTCCTGTTATTTATTCTTAGAAAGCTCTATTCATCTACAGCCAAATCCTTATGGTCTGCTCAATTATTACTGAGGCGAAACATACATTGGTTTTGAATGGGAACTTTGCCTGCCTGGAGGCAAAAATGTGAGAAAATGCTTTCAATTTTGGTCCTGACTCTTAATTCATAGGTTTTTGGGGAGTACTAAGTGTCCCTTCAGGAAAGCAGTTTGGCACACATTTAAATATTCTTTTCTGAATAGGAGATCGCTCAAAAAATAAGATATGGTAGTGGTTGTGGTTTTCTAAGTTCCATTGCATCGTTTGAGCCATCATACCAGAGACTGTCAAGCATCAAGTATGGCAGTATTAGCTTCTAGTAAAATGTTGATTGAGGAGCGAAAGTTGTGATTCTTCCTCTTCCAGAGAAGAGAGTGGCAGAACTCTCCACCATGACCTAATTTACCCAATGACACAGTGTCATCTTGAACCAAGTTCTCTTGCATCCATGCTCTGCCAGATATGAGACTTCTGGGACTGGCTTAGGGTAACAATGTCATCAGCCAAATGGCAGGGAATATACAAAGCTATCTTCTTACCTCCACCATCTTTTTATCTCTAGGTGGGAAAATACTGGTTTAAAAGTTATTGTTCTTAACTGACAGACTGTTCTAGAGCAACAGGGGAGTTATCTGAAGAATTGCAACATAATCTATACTAAAGGCTCAATCTGAAAGCTGAAAAAAAAATGCTTCCATGTGACACCTGGCTATTTTTTCATTTCTATGGCCAAAAAGTCTTTTTAGAAATAGAAGAATGCAAATTAAGCTTTCGAATTAATTTGCATTTCTACGGCCCAAATTCATTTGAAGAAATGTACTGCTTAAACCTTAGAGTCAGTGCCAGTGGTACACACTGGGCTCAAGGGCTTACAGGGCCATGGGGTCTTTGAAACAACAGGACCAACCCCTGCTGCATGTCTGCAAGATTAAGAGCTCCTCAAAACTGTATTTTCCCTAGCTTTGCAGAAAATAAAAGTCATAATAGCTGAAGTAATTTAACAACCCATACAAGAAATCCATGAGGGCAACTCAGGGTCTTTCTTCCACCCTCCAGGAAGACTTTTAGGACATTGTAATCCTGGATTCTTGGGCATTTAAAACTCTTTATATGTAAATATGAGGAGAAAAGGATAAGGTGTTTTTAAGGAGCTGTTGAAAATTGAAGGGAAAAACCCTTTCTCCCTTTCAAAGTTGCAGTTACTGGGGAAATGAGAATTTTGTTTTTGAAGATAGTGAGAAAGATAAAAGTATTCCCCACAAACATATGGAGTAATCCTATGAATAGATATGACTATACTATTCTAATAGCAAAAACATTGAAAAGTCTAGGAGCTGCATGACTCCACATTATTCTCTCTAACACCAAAATCATTAACAAAAGCATAATTATTTTTCATTAGAGGTGAGAGACACATTTTCAAGCAGAAATCTGTGTGTATCCCCATGAAATTACATTAATAACACTAGCAGCTGCTTCTCATAGTCACGTTATCTCTGCTTGCATCAATCCCTTTATCTGACCACCTGCACCATGATGTTTAATCTTAACGTCATAAAATGCATTCCTCTTCACCCCACAGAAACCATCTCAACAAAAACATAGAAAATTGTGGAAATGAAGATGGGAAATTAAAGTGTATGCAGTAGTTTCCACATTTTACATGGTGCTGGTATGACTACATGCATTTACCTGTTGAGTACCGCTAACACGTATCCATATAGAGAATCCCAAAATAATGCAGCCACACACCTGTGGGAGAAAATAAAGACAAGTTAGAAAGGTCAGCAACTTTTTTACTAACATTCAGTATCCAAATTGCACCAATATGCTGTCCAAACTTCTGAAATCATTTGTTTGGCAAAGCAAAAGAAACATGAATTGCTAGAGCAGAGAATATTGATTCATTTCCAGGAAAATTCATAAGTGTAGTTAAATCTTCAGGTATGCACCAAATCCCTGATGTTTCCACCCCAGAGGACTACGCATTTACATGATGATTTATACATGTGTTTGGGAAGCACACAGAAATTCTGTCAGATGAGAGGGGAATATAAATTGCTATTGTATGTGTAAAACGTGTCTGTAAAGAATGTTGTTTCTTGAATAATGGAAACATGAGATTTGATAAGGGATGTTTGCATATCTGTTCTTTCTAGGCTTACTCAGGACATGTATCTGGAGGCATTGTCTATGGTAAAGCTACCAGGAAAAGTTCTAAATAAATTATTTTTGCTGTTTCAAATGCAGCAATATCTGGCCATCTTCAATCCTTAGAACAGGTCTCATAAAATGCCCAGAGTAATTGTTCCCATTATATTTTTACAGAGAACAGCCAAGTACATATGAATGTTTGACCAGTATGACTTTCCTTAAGATGTTGGTTCAGGGAAGATGAATCGCAGGTCCAGATACATTCCCTCATCTCGAGTTGCTCTCCTATTTCATCGATCACTGAGGTACTGTTCCCCTGTGTGCCAGTCACTCTACTCCTAACCCTGTTGTTGATGACTCTTACACAGAATTTCTCTTTATTAAGTGTGTCATATTTAGAATTATCTCTATCTGCCATTAATACTCAGGTCATAAATGGCCCTGAAATGTTGTTATGAATTTCCCTTGAAGACGGGGACTATTGAAATTAACATAGTTATTTTTATATGGTTTAGATATTTTTTCTCTAAAAAAACTTTCCCCATGGAAGTTTTCATATAATATTTGACATCAAAGACATTAATGACCTTAGCAGATTATTGAATATGGAATAGGGCCAGCACTCAGACATGGGTACCACACATTTTCCTGCTGTAAGTAAAGCTCCTATAAGTACATTTTAAACATGAAAAGGAAAGTTGTACAGTCAATGACAACTATAACATATTATTAAATTTAACTAGAACTCCCCACTGAAACCTTTTGAATCCTGCTGAATCTGCCTAGAAACTGATGGTATCACGTGACTGTACATTTCAGTCTTGTTCAGCAGCGCTGTGTAAGTGATGTGGCTATTCACTAGATGACATGGGATTGCTGATGTGAAAGTTTCCACTGAAGCACCTATTGCTACAAATCCAAAGAGAGTTTGCCACACTGTCTTTTTTGTTACACAGCACCTCCCCTTAAAATACAGCAGAGTAGTAGAAGCAAATTTAGCTAAATGTACAGGAACTCATCAATCAAATGGGAATGCTACAATATTTCCTTGACGTAAAAATAGAAACATCATTTATAAATCAAAATTTTAGTAAGATGTGCACATAATTTTTAAAATAGAGTTGTTTTAGGTTAATAAAAAATGCTCCGTTTCAGTAAAATCTTAATGGTTTGTTTCTATTTATTTTCATAATATACAAAGTGCACAAAAACACATAAAGAAAAGTTTTGAAATAGCAAATAAAAATGGTCTGTTCCCGAAGAGTCCAAGTTGATCATGTCAAGTTCGCTGCAATACTCCATCTTAAAGTTTTCTTAAAATAAAGTTTTAAGTAAATAAACTTTCATTCTAGGAAATTTCATTTTTAATGAACCACTAGTGCTTTGTGATGGAACAAAATGAGCTTCTTTGAAAATGTCTTCACCCATTTTCCCAAAATTAGATAGCTATCATATTTTTGCCTTAATCCTTGATAAAGAATCAGTGACCTTATCTCAGTCTCATAAATTGACAGTACTGCTGTTCCTCAAATTTGGTTGGTTCTTCTCAAGCTTTCAGTTTTGGTGTGAAGAGGAAATACAGCCTAGTTGGTTAAATCAATATCACCTCAGATGACCCTGAGATAGTGCTGAACCAACAGTATATTAAGACTGCAATTCTCATACACACAAATACCAAATTTGTGGGGAATTTCCTCCACTGGCACACCCTTTTTCAAACATTCAGTTCAAGGATATCAGGAGGAACTTTTACAAGGTTGCTTCTGTTAAAGAAAATATTTGACTGGAATACTTCTCTGACACCTGAAAGTACAGCTCTAGGCAGGTCCTACAGAGAATGTGGTCTCTGGCTCAGCAAACCTGCTAAGCTTGTGTTGCTACTTCAGGGACTGACATGTCCACATTAAGGTTCAGGGAAGGGGCCACTTTATTTGTAGATGGGATTGTTTGTCTGGTATTAACAACTGATCAAAGATGCTCTGTCACAAACCACGTTGCTTCGAACTAGTGTCAGACATCAGCATTCTGTGAAAAAAAAGGTAATTCTACATTTTTGCATGATGTGGAGTAGCAGAAGTTGGCACAATGAGGACAGCAGGTGAGACTGGATATCCTGCAAACTCCAAACTCCAAAGAAGGAAAAGAAAAAAAATCTGACACATGTTAGGTTTAATGCACAAAACTGACAAGGATTAATTTAAGGACTGTTAGAAACTCCATAGAGAAATTCCAGTTCCAAAGCACAGATCTTCAAAAGCCTGAAACAAAGTCTGCTACTTTTCACCAATCTGGGAAGAAGAAAAACTCTATTTGTGTGCTGGAGCCAAGCATGGGGCTCGTGGGCATGTAGATGCCCAGGGTACACATGTCACGTAGTGAAGCCATAGTCAATTTGCAGAGCTATCTTAGACTATTCCAGGGCTTACACACTTAGTGTGATGCTGCATGAGCTGCTTAGAAAAAGACATCAGAAAGCTAGGAAGCCCATTCCTGAGTCTTCTAAGAGAGGACACTCCCTGAGAGATTGCAAAGGGTGTAAAATGAAAGAACACCAGGTAAATATGCAACAGTCATTCTTATCTATTTAGGTTAAAGTCACCTTCATTTCCCAGTATCAGTAATTTTCCACTTGTCAACTGCCTTGAGTACTAGAGAGTGCAGCTGTGGGATAAGTGGCTGTAAAGTCTTCTCTGTTCCCTCTACCTGACTGTTGCAGTTTAATGATTTCCATGCATTAGAGACAAGACTGCGAATCAAAAAATTCAGTTTCATTATATATTTCTGCAAACCCATACGTCTGTTCTTCCCAATCTTGATCATGCTAAACTAAGTATCTGCCTAAAAATAAACTATAGCTGCATTCCTGCCCTTCTTTGTTTCATTCTTCCCTATCTTAATAGTGCTAAACACCTTCCCTAAAACAGTTATCAGTTGCATTCCCGTCCTTCTCTGTTCCATAGAGGCAGTCACATACACAGTGAATGCTCTCAGCATTTTCTTCCTCAGAGTACAGTATGGGTTTTCCAACTTTGGTATAAAGATAGGAAGTTTGTTTCACATGTGCTTTTTTCAAGACTCCCCCAGGATCCCACCTCTTTTTTTTCCCCTAGGAAATCCATACTGTCACTGGAGGCATGAGACACTATTCCAATGTTCATTCTAGAAGTAGTTTGGAGCTTTTCTAATGCTAGTCTGAGACATTTGCCCATGTTTTAGCTCACAGTAAACACAGATGAATGTGAACAGGTGTGCTGGTTTTGGCTGGGGTAATTTTCTTCACAGTGGCTGGTATAGGGCTATGTCTTGGATTTGTGCTGGACACAGGGTTGATAATATAGAGAAGTTTTTGCTATTGCTGAGCAGGGCTTACATCAAGTTTTCTTTCTCCTTTCTCCTCCTGGTGAGGAGACTGAGGGTGCATGGGAGGTTGGGAGGAGACACAGCCAGGACAGGTGACCCCAGCTGACCAAAGGGATGTTCCAGACTATGTGACATCATTGTCAGTAGATAAAGCTGGGAGAAAGAAGGAGGAAGGCAGGGGACATTTGGAGTGATGGCATTTGTGTTCACAAGTAAACACTTTCCATACTGAAGCCCTGCCCTCGTGGAGATGGGTGAACACCTGCCTGCCCATGTGAAGCAGGGAATTAATTATTTGTTTTGTTTTGCTTACATTAATATCTTTTGCTTTCCCTATTAAACTGTCTCATGAATTAAACTCATGAATTTTCCAGCTTTTGTGCCTTCAATTCTCTCCCCAGTCCTGCTGGTGGGGGAGTGAGTGAGTGTCTGCGTGTTACTTGGTTGCTGGTTGGGGTCAAACCACAAAAACAGGAAAAACTTCCTGAGAGACAGGAAGTCAAATTCAGAAACTTACGAATTCTTGTAAGTACTTTTGCATAAAAACTTCAATACAAATTTCAAAAATCCTCAATCTGCCTTGATAAAACTAAAGGAAGAAAGTGGGCGAGACAGTCCAAACCATCACTGGTCTATCAGGAATTTCTTTGTGAGGTCCATAAGCAATCAAAGAATTTGGGCTAGCCACAAACTTTCCAAAGATACTGGTTGTGGTCCCTTTTGAATGGTATCACCTTTTCACTTGAAAAAAATCCCTTGAGGCAAAGCCCATAATGTGGCTAGTAGTTCTGCTTCTGGTTTCAGTGAACCCCTGGTGAACCTGACAAAACTCTGTCAGGAAATCTGACAGTGAGGTTAAACCATGAGAGAAATGTTCTTTAACTCAAATGTTTCCAGAGCTTTCAGAACCTGAAATTCTTGCAACCCAGCTGAGATGTAATAAATAGACAAATACAGTTCAAATAACACCCAGAAACCTTCCTGCTGTGCTGTGCTATATCGGCCCTGGTACAGCTGTGGCAATACTGCCAGCACATACATTCTTAGAAACATTTACTGTCCACCATCAGAAACTAATTATGCACTGAATGTAAAGCAAAAAACCACAAAGAAGGATATGAAAACCATTTATCAATTAGGAGGCTAAAAATTCAAGTAAATTTTCCATATTTTCTGTTGCAATTACATTTTCAGGATCTTGCATGCAAATAGCAGCAATAAAAGGAAGAGAACTGTACTTTGTTATTGGAGAGTCTGTTATCTTCTGACTGAAATGAGTGATGTCCCTTGACACGAGTGGCACAAGATGAACAGGGAGACAGATTTGTGGCTTGTCTGCTTTTAAATGCAGAGGGAAAGGTGTTTAGACGGAAAAAGACAAAGGGAAGGGCAAAAGTTAAATATGTTCTCCCCTCCCTGATTTAGAATCATACTCTGGTTCCACTTATGCTCTATTTTCTTTACAATTCCTCTAACTGCAGCATTCAGATAATGGGGAACACATTTCATACATCACTAATAAGAATTTAAACACTAACTTACCCAAAAGAAAAAATTGAAGATGAACATGGAGTACTTCATGCATCTGCTTACACCCGCCATTTTCAACAAGCTGAGACAAAAATGAGTGCTGCAAAAGAAGCTTTCCTAAGAGTGTGACCTTGATATAAAAGTTGTTCTTGTGTCTTCAGAAAACCTCTCAAAGCACACCAAATACACTGTGCTCTGCTCCTGAAAGCAAAAGTTATGACCAAGTCATCCACAATTGCTTAAATAGTTGCTTTATCACAGGTAAATATTAACCAAGCATTGGGGAAGCACTACCAGTTGTTATCACCAAGTCCCCAGGCTCCTTCTGTGTCTTGTGATTTATACTTCTCTGTAATAATCCTATGACTTGTCTGACGCCTCAAAAGTAAACAATGAGGCAGAAATTAGAGTTTTGAGAGGTAAGCATAAAAATATTTTACAGAGGAAGTTGCTTTTAAGAGGAAGTTGAAATGATTGCATTTGTTAATGCTTTCCATTGCAGGGCTTACTCTTTCATTGCCTAGTGTTCACTGCCAGCATCCATTCAGTTGTGCTCACACTTCCACTTCAGATATTCAACTGGTGTGAAGGGATGAGTCTGCTTTATCCCAGGAGAGGAGGGGTAAGGAATCTGCCAACATTTTCTCCCTCTGAGTATCTGCTTCAGATCCTCTTTCTCAGCAAGTCAGGACCTCAGGAACCTGAGCACTGTGGTGCACAAAAGTCCTGCTGTGCAGGTTTCCAGAAGGGTTTTGAACCCCAGCACAGCAACCCTAGTTCTGGCATTAAATGCAGGATACCTCTCAGCAATAGGAGCTAAACTCATTCCTGAAAGCAAGACAGTAAGCCTATTTCGTTGGGTTTGGGGTTTGTTTTGTTTGTTTTCTTCTGTGTCCCTCCAACTAGGAATCCTGAGGCAAAAATAGAGGTATTTTTGCTGGTTTTTTCTATCAGCCTATTTTCTGAAGAAGCCCAGCAGTGCTTGTAGGAATGAAGGTCAGACACAGGTTTCTCTGAGTTTGTCATTAAAAAAAAAAGAAGATTTAATTTTGGAGGTGAACAGAGTGTGAGAGATTAAGGGAACACTGGTCTGAACTGATTTATGAGTCCACTTGGCCCAAACCCAGTTTTCAGTCTTCAATGTCAATTCCTGTTCCTCAGTTCTGGTCTCTGTATTTGAAAAAAATGGGAAGAGTTAGTATATAACACACCTATAGATGGTGACAAAGAGATGTAACTTAGAATCTGACTTTTGTAGGATCTACAAAAAAACCCACCAGTACTCTATACTTAAAATAATTCCCTCCAACTGCTATCTTAACTGTCTTTCCCATTTTCAGGACTGGATCTATACCTGCCTCTGACTTCCTGCGCTCCTTTCTGGGACAATACTCTTTGTTATAACTCTAGGATATCAACTGTCTGACTACCTTATCACAAATATTCACCCTGAATCTGAGAATGTTCCTAAAAACAATTGCACTCATGAAATACAGATTTTTTTAAGGATTGGGAGAAACAACTGTGTGGTATGGTTTCGATCTAACACACTCCACAAAGAAGTACATTGAGAAATGTGGGTGTCTTTATGGAGGGATGCCATAGCCACAGATGAATCATGAGAAAAGTTTAAACAGTCATATAAAAATGTATGAAAAGGACCATGAAGGGTAGTAAGGGAATTACAGATGATACAGGATTTGAAAAGTCTGCAATCAGACCATACACTTGCAGTAAAATAAGTTTATTATAAGTGGAGTTCGGAAATTGCATGATGTACCAAAAACTACACTGCTGTAAATCTTCACGCAGAGCAGGTACTGATTAAGGAAGGCTTGAGCTGCAGCACTGTTGTCTATGAGATGCATTCAGTCAGAGATGTCTGAGGGAAAATGCGCTGAGGAAATAATAACATAGGAGGGAAGCATGAGCATTCACAGTGGCTCTTCGAAAAAGGACAGTGTGCAAGGACCTTCCACATGCAAATGCCCAGAACTTCTGCTGTTTTCTTGGTTTTGGTTTTGGTGTGTTTTGGGGAGGTTTCTTGGTGCAGGTTGGGGATTTGGGGATTTTTAGGGGGTTTTGGGGTTTGGGGTTTTTTTAATAAGCCTATTGAACATAACCACAAGCAAGTTCTGGTAAGATCCCGGTTTACAACATGCTAAATTACAGCTGCTGAACAGAAACTCAGTATCTGACTTTGCTACAATTCCTACATGTTTCATATCTATATTTAATGGTATCTAAAGTAAAAATATGCAATCTAAGTTTAGAAGCAAACAAGCAGTTTCCAATAAGTGACAGATTTTCATCTTAAATCTTCCATATGTTTGCCTATTTCTTATTTCCTGGCTACATGGTGCCTTTTTATGCCTTGGAGAAGGGAAAGGCTACAGTTATGGCACAGATTACATTCTTAGTTGTACCTACAAGTACAAAGGTCATGCAGATAATTGCAGAGGCTTATAAATCACAGGAATGGCATGAGAAATTTTGCTGCTATTTGTCTGCATATGAAATTGCTTCCACTACCCCTCCACTAATACTTTAGATAATCAGCTATACCCTACCAATAACAAAGCCTATACCACAAAATGCTCAAAAGCTTTTCTCAGCAAAGGATTTGTGAAAATCCGTTTAGTTACTGCTCCTCTACAGATCAGAAGAGGAGGGTTATCAGTGCAGAGCCTGGGTGCAGCACAGGGCAGGAGCCTCTGACGCAACACACACAGCTCCCTCCACGACATGGGAGCTCTGACAACAGGCTCACACAAAAAAACTGGAAAGAGAGAGGCCTATTTTGGCAAAAAAAGAATAAGCCAGTATGTCTGTAATGGACCTGGAGTAAAGCATCTCCCGTTTGAAACATCCCAAGCAGCGACAGTTGATTTTACAATGTTTTTATCTTCCTTCACCTCTGAGCCTTCCTCACTCTGAGTCTTTTTTGTCTTGTTTTACAACCTTCCTTTTGTCTTGTGAGGTGCCTCCACAAGGTCAGGCTGTGACCAAAGCCCCATATCAGATGATTCACTGCACAACCAGTCATACATTCAGGTTCAGACTTGAAAAAATTTATTTGTCCTGGATAGCAGTGAAGTCCTTGAATGGCGGGGTGTGAATAGTGGAGAATAAAAGGGATTTTGCCCATCTCAGTGATAAATACACAACAGAGAAGATGGATAAGAGCCATATTCAGCGTGGAGCTTGAAGCTTCAAAGGGATGAGTAGATCTCAGGATCTGCTGAATCAGTAGATTCAGCTTATATAAGGTGTGCAGAGATGGATTTCAGGCTGTCACTGCATTTGTTTTCCAGCCAAAGGGATACTTGACCTCTTGCAAACTCTCTTGTTGCTCTGAGGTCTCTACTCAAAACAAATTTCTACATTTCCTGATTAAACTCCTGTCTAAACACAAGTGCAAATTATAGGAGCTTTTTCATACTTTCACAGTAAGTTGTTTACCCATAATGCCAGGTGAAGCAAATGTTGAGTGACATTAGCCTTGTCAGCATTTCAAGACTCACCTTAATGGGGTGCACTGCCTAACGAAGGCATGTTTGCAGTGCAAACAGTAGGACAAACACCTTCAAACCAGCACAAAGTTTTTGTATCTGTTCTTGCCCTTGACCGTACTTGCAATACAAGGTCTGACTAAGCTTGTACTTAGTCTACTACAACTCAAGTTTTGAATTGAAACCTTAGCAATTACATCTTATTGCAATATTATAAAAACCTTTAATAATTCAATTGTAAAACTGAAGAGTACTCTTATGTCTGATTCTTAGCAAAATACTAGTTTCCTAACCGATCTTATTTTTGATATGTGGCACTGCCATGACAGCTGAGTTTATACTCAAATCCCACAGTCAAACTATTACGAGACTCCCTGCCCTCTTTTTAAACTATCCTTTGATTTAAGCCTTGAACTGAAGGATGAGAGTGGGAAGCATGACAAAAATATACTCCAAAACTCCAAAGGCTGAATAAAAAGCAGAAGAAAGAAGACAGCACTATTGCATTTAATCATGCATCTTAATCCATTTTCATGATTTTGTGTAGCTGATTTGTGATTTACAATACTACAATACCATAAATGTTTTGGAAACTTCCATGCCTCACAGGGTTTAGATAGCTATTGTTGAGTCCAAGGCTGATGCTGCAACTGACCGCATGAAAAGCAGTAGGAAGGTTTTCTACCAGTGTTAGGCATGTATATGGGTGGCTGTATCAGCTGTCTACGTGCCTTCACAGCTTCTTCCAAGGAGCAGAGACTGCTAAGGAGTGATGAAGCTTATACTAAAGTAGGCAAAAAACAGGACAGGTGAACTGTGCCCTTGAACTGCCTGTTTCTTGCCACTGACCAAAAAGTGAATCCACCAACCTGAAGACATATGAGATGGATTCCACACTGGAGTTTCCTCAATGGGACAGCATCTCTATTCCACAGCAGGCACTTTTTGCTCTTAAAGTGCTCTAAAGGAAGAGCATATGTCTTTCGGTTATAGAATTTCTTTGTTCTGTTAGCGATGCAAAAAGTGGGGGGAAAAGACAATAGGAAATGAGGATCTGGTCTCAGTTATGTTGCACTGTGGGCAGGTGTGCAGAAGTTTTTCCCTGACCCAAAGCTGTGTAGATGCCATAGCAAGGTGTGTAGCCCAAAGCTTCAAGCCCATTCTTTCAGAGGCACTGACTGATTACAGCTCAGCAGTTCTCTGACCCCAGCCCCACCCCAGTTACAGCTCAGAACAAGCATAATCCACCCAGAAAGCTATCTGGTGTGACCTCTCTCTGGCAAATACTGCTACTAACTTCCTTCCTTTCTTGTCCTCTGTTCTACCACACCCTGAACTGTACGATGATGAGCAGAGTTGTGTCTCAGAACAGGATCTGAAGCCTCTCCACTACTTATGGGCTAACACAGTGAACTGGGCTCCTGATAGTGTCCCACTGGGAATGGATTTCTTGCCTATTAGGGCTTTTACTTTCACTTTTAAATAATAGGTGCTTGTAGCCATTAGCAATGTAAACACTTCTTTCATGATGACTATGATCTTCTGCACTCTAGCCAAGAGAAACACAAACTCTTTATATAAAGATATAGCCCAAACTGAGTCGGCGAACAACCCAGCTCACAAGAGGGACAGGCCTGATCAAAACAAACCTGGACGTCCAGGACATGTCCATACACACGGGAGCAGGCAGATCCTATTGTCTCCCTGCTTAGCCCCAGCTCTGGGCTGGGAAATGTATAGCTGGGTTACCCTGATGCTGTCCTCTCCTCAGAGGCCTAGAGAAAGGCAGTGTGGATGTATAATATCCCTCTTACCAAAAGAGGCCCTCAGAGGGCACAGGCATTTCTGTGAACCAGGTGAGTTTGTTGGCCATAAGGGTGCTGGTCAGAGATGTGTCATACCTTCCCTCTGACCACACTTTTCACATTAGCCATGTACATCTTGTCCACAGTGAGAGAGTTTAAACGGGGATATGTCTTCCAAAAAAGTTCCAATTCTGACAAAAAGTTTCACCAGAAAATCCCCATCCAGCTCTGTGCTAAACTCCTACCCAGGCTCTCCATGGCCTGGTGCCAACAACACTCATATGTAGCTGTTTTAGCAAGGTCTAGTGTCTCAAACACTCTCACTTCCCCTAAAGTAACAACTCCTCCAGAAAACAAACCTCAAGCAGCTTGTGATCCACTCTTCCTCCCAAAGGGCGCAGCCTTCTCTTCCCATACACTGCTGGTTTTCTTCTGAGCCTTTCATCTGAAAACTCTCTGAAATGCATATCCTTAAGCTTTGAGTGATACTTGGCTAGTTTTAAAGTAAAATAAGTCCTTAAGTATGAATAAACTCACATACCTAATCCACATATTTCTCTTTACACCCTCCCTGCCTCTACAGACCTTCTTGTTTACTGCTGCTTTATATAATTTAGCTCATTTTTGTAGTTGACCAACTAAGCTCTTCTTTTCTGTCAGAACTTATGTCAGGGATTTCCTATTTCCCAGCACCTGGTCAGGATTCATTTAGACTGTATGTCTCCAAGTTTAAAATCTTTTGGCGGTTTCAAATTTAATTCATCGTGGATTAACATGATAATCAGTGTCAGTTAGGGCCTCACTATCTAGCCTGTTAGTACATTAAGTCTAACTTTGTAAAAAAAAAGCTTGTTAAAGAACCCATACTGAAAAGGTTTCTTGTAGGTTTGTATTATATAGGCAGGGCTCCACGTACGAGAGCTGTGACTTACATACAGGGTGGTATTTTTGACCCCTGTCATTCTCAGCATGTCTTGAAAATGTCTGTATCATAACATACAGATTGCTGTGAAGAAAGATGCCTTAAAAATGCAGAGAACAGCCTGTGTCAATGAAGAATCAAAAGGTTTCACATGCATCTTTAGAATATTGCTTTCTTTTTCAAGCAGCAGGGAGCTAGGAGGGTTTTTCCTGGAGAAGACATGCATATTTCATATTCAGGTCTAAACACCAGGAAATAATTCTAATTTTGTTTATGCCTCTGTAAATCAAAAGAAGTTTATAAGGCAAGTCACTGTGAGTGCAAATTTGAAATAATATAGCTGACCGTTCTCCTGCCATATTTTTTTCCGAGGAAAAAGAATAAGCATGTTAGAGAAATGTGACACTTTCTCTCTGAATTTTGCCTGCTGCCCTCCATGCATGGGTGGGAAGTATCCCAATGATATGAGGCCCAGACAGGTATACAGTCTTTTTGTGATCCAAAACCAGATACTTACCAATTAGAAAATGAGAACTAGATCATATATACATGAGTATATAGACATGAGTTATGCAACTATAGACATAAGTATATAGACATGAGTTATGCAACTATAATTATATTATTCCCTACAAAGATGCATTCTTAATGCTTTATATGAAAATTCTACATAATACAAGTGGGCAGGCAATGTGGTCACCAGTTATGTTTAGAATTAGTGCACAGGAAGTCCATAACATCTGCCATGAAATTTGCTTGAAAAATGCAGATTTGATATTTATTTTGACAAGCATATTTCTTCTATTTCAGGATAATATGACACTTAATCCCCTCTTTCAGTAAGGCATACCTCTGTTTGGCAAAGTAAGTAAATACTAAACACATTTTGAAAAATTAAAAATCAATATGAGTAAGTAAGCTTTAGCTTTCAACATTATTAATTCCTTAAGTTTCATTTGAGATAAAACATCCATGCTCTGAAAGTTGAATGGGAATATCTTTATTTTTCTATAGTTGCTGTAGACAAAGTGATGCTATCAAAATAACACAGCACAGCAAGTGAGCTACAGGCTTCACAACCCCCTGGAACTCAGAGGTCCTCTGGGAGTATTCTACCAGATGTGTATGGTCTTTTCACAGTCCAGAGAGGAGTTTCCATCAACCCTCATCTGCTCACTGACCTTCACAATCCCACTAACATTAAACTCTGCTTCTCTGCAGCACTTTGTGGGCACTGGGGTCTTTTCTGATTCAGATAGTTGTATTGCTTTTTCAGTTTAATCCCCTCACACACAAAACTCTCATTTCTACCCCTGAGTGCTGTTTTTTAAAAAACCTGAATATGAAAATTCTGTCATTTGCAGACTATAAACATTTGTTGAAAAAATTCTTATTTCAATTTCCATTCATCTTTGTCCCGCAAGTGCTATTCATTTATCCCCTCTATACATAAAAAGGCTCTTTTCTTTCCAAATGTTTTTTCTGTAGCTGAAAGGACAGGAAGAGAACTGAAGAGTATTACTGAAAACTTTATAGTAACTACCAAATAGCAGAGTTAGAGACTTTACCTACTGGCAATGATCCAGAATTATAACTTGCACATGTGCAATTTACATTTGCACTAAAAACTAATTTCCTTCTGAAGCCATTGAAGAAAGATGTTATAAAGAGCCTGTTCCTCCTCAGAAAAGCTAAGAAGCCCATGCTGAGGGACTGTCGGCCTCCCAAGCCTGTAATCAGAGCTGAGAGTGGTGAACTTTCCTTTCAGAGGAATCTCAGAGCTATCCAGTGCTAAGCTTCAAATGTTAACCACTACTGTAAAAATAGTTCCTCTTTTTTTTCATCTTTCACAAATTATCTGGGATTACCTCCCTCTGATCAGACAAACACATGGAACTGGGATAGTCCTGGCTGTTGCATAAAGATGAGCCTCTGTAGTGCTACAAGAGGTGTCCAAGACCTCCCTTTACTGAAGGAAAGAAAAAAATATACATGCTGGAATAATCCAGGGGCTTTTGTAGCTGTAGAAATTCTTAAAGACCAACTCAGTCTTTTGTAGGTCATGATGTGCTTCCTCACTTGCTCTCTGATCCCCTTGACTCATTCTCTGACAAAGACTACGATACCACAAGGGAGGAGCATGTGAAGACAAGGCTTTTATTGATGCCATCCATGAAGGATTTCAATGGTCTGCATAGAGTCAGTCTTAGAGCTGACTCTGAAAATTTAAAATCCTCCTCTGCAAGGACAGGCAAGACAATCTTTAATGAACTACTCTGCCTCAGAGTATCGTTCCTGGGTGGATAGCTGAAATGGCAGAGACCTCTGTCAGTTAGAGAGCTGATGGAAAAACTCAAGACAAAATTCAGGTAATATACTCCTTATTTTATGTTATCTGAGTTACTATGAGAGCTATTTGCCCCTTTGAAGGTATTTGGTCAAAGCCAAATCTTGAGTAACCATGTTTATATTTATGGCATGAGCCAGAGGAACTTACAGGATGTGTGAACTAAAATGAATGCAAATTATGAAACTCTAGTTTTAATTTAAAATAGAATCATTTTCATAGGTAACATTTAAAACAGAGATGAGAATACCAAAAGGAAAGGGACAAAACTTCACAACTAAAAGTCAAACAGGATCGTTTTCATGTCTTAGCTCCTTGGAACACAGTTGCTGCAGTTGAGATAAAAGACACTCTTCCATTAAGCTGTAGGCTTCTCATCAGCTTAAGGCTAGGCTTTGTGTCTTCTCTTTGCTAAACTATTTACTCTCTCAAAATGAAGAATTTCTTCCTTTGTCATGTCCATAGATGAGATTAACAAGCATGCATACTTTATACACTCCATTAATCCTTGTGATGATTCATGCGCATGGGGGTCAGACTCTAATCCAAGTCTGACCTCTAAAAATACTTGACCTCCAGATGTCTGTGCTGACTGCTCTAGCTAAAAGCAAAGTTTGGACACATTTTCTTTTTTTTTTTCATGGCACAGTAGTACAGATTAATCATATTCAAACTATCCTTACAAAAGACATACTTAACAGTGTGCTGACGATACCTAAAAAAAGGACTTTTACACAAGGATTTTGATTACACAAGGATTTTGATTTTGGTTCAAAATCTGGAATCAAAGATATTGTGCTTTTGAAAGAGTCTTTGGGTACTAAAAATAAGGCATAACCACAGTGCTGCACACAATAAGCTTGTTGCTAAAAATGTCAGCCATAGTGCAAGCATCCTGTGCTGCGGGCACAGGACTGTGCTCCACGGTGCTGCCTGAGATCTCTAGAATGGGTGTCAGGGAAATACTACCACCAAAAACAATGTTGCAAGAGAAGAATAACCATTATTCTAATCACTATTTAACTGTGCTTGGATTTAGCTCCATTCTTGGGTTTTGAGGTGCACAGTTCTTCATGACTCAAATTTATTCACAGATCTGAAAAGCTTTTTCTCCTGTCCTTTCACCCAATCACACAGAAATCAGATGTCTTTTTGCATCTGTGTACTGCTGTGCTGGTTGATTTAGTCTTACCCCTGCACTACACCAAATTTATTCTGTGACAGCAACCCAGAACACCCTGTCATGAGGATATTTCTTTTCCATACTTTTAAAATATGATCCCTTTCATTTAATGGCAGCATCTTAAAAGTTATTTTTCTAACCTGAAGGTGATCCATTCTAAGTATATAAAACAGGTGAGATGGGTTTTTTTGGCAAACTATGTTTTTTTTTAGAGATAAATTCTTTAGACGGAATTTAAAGGGTTATCTCAGATTATATGCCAAATTTAAGAAGCTAGTATTAAAGGAAATAGATATTACCCTAAAAGCTCTCTATCTGTGTGAGAATTTAAGTGTTGTGCATTACACAAATCATACCATAAAACAAAGTTGGCTGGCTTTACTCAGAGATAAGCTATATAGCTATAGCTATATATAAGATATAGATATAAGATACATAGTTTATAGATAAGATATTTTCCACTCTGTTGGATTACTTAGAAAATATTTACTCATCCCAGGAAGTCTGTTAATCATATACATAAAGGATCGTATTTTTACCTGGTATAAATGGAAATAACTTCACTGATTTTAAAATTGGTCTTAGTAGCAGAAGAAACACACCACAGGCCATTAACTCCTGAAAATATTGAAAAGGAGTTCATGAGATCAGAATAGATGTAGGAAGTTTAATATCTTCCACAATGATCTGTCTGATGTATTTCCTCATAAAGCCTGTCAACAATGGCAAAAAAAGAAAAGAAATCATGAAGGTCAAAAGCTCTTCTCTCAAACCATCTGCATTGCAGTTTCAATAGAAGTTGCTGTTAAATGTGGTGGATTCTACTTTACTTGAAGCACTTAAATTAAATCTGAATACCTTTCTGAAAAGATGTGCTTTAGATCAAAGAGAGCATTGAGCCTGGAGCAAAAATGAATGAGTAGGTTTCTATGGGCTGTATTACATTAAATTTCAGAATAGGTGATCTTAATGCTCTCTTCTCATCTGAACATACAAATCCAGTCTCATTTAGCTAGACTGTACTTCACTGCCACAACTACAATGATTTCATGAACTATAAAAATATATTTTTTAATTTAAGAAATTGGCCTTTGAGCTCAGCGAGTAATCTTGAGTCACATAAAACATTCTCTTGTTAGTGCAAATATCATATTACATCCTTTTTTATTATCTTCCATTTTAGCAGTTTGTTTCTTCAATTTCTTTGCTCCTGTTCTTATTCTGGTTAGGAACTTCTAACTTCCATTCTAAAACTTGCACATGGCCCGTTTACATATATATTCTTGATTTCTGTCTTTTGTTACAACTACATCTTTTAGCCTAAATAGTTATTTTCTTTCTGTAACACCTTTATGAACTCAAAGACTGCTTTGTCCAAAAGATGACACATTCTCCTAGTTTCTCCTCACAAGGTGCCAAACCTTACGCTGTCTCTCTGCATCACTTCTGATTGAGTTCATCCTTCCTGAATAAGGGAGCCCCACAAAGGATATGGAATTCCAGATGAGGTCTGAAAAACTGCAATATCCACCCCTCTTTCTACATGTAATTGCTCTCCTGACCATAGCTGTCTTTCTTGTTTGTACCACAGCAATAGTACATACTTACCCTGGTAAATATGCCCAAGTTCCCATCCTCAGATTTTATCAAATTAGTTTCTGGTTTATGACACAAGGTTTTTTCTTGTCACAGTCCAAGATAAATACTTGACATTATATTTTGCAGAAATTCATCCCATTCTAATCCTCAAGGCCTCAGGCCATTCAGCTTTTTTCTCTATATCTTGATTTCTCATATCTTGATCATCTCTCAACCCCTTGTGTCACTGTCATTTCCCATTGGGTTCTCCCATTCTCCACACTACAGGAAAAATATTAAAAAATAAAGATCCCAAGTCTGCTCCTTTGCTGCTTCTGTTCTGTTCCTCTATAAACTAATTTCATTCAATGACAGCATCTTCCCTTTCAGCACTGTCTGATTACATCCCTATTTTAAGCATCTCCTTATCCACCGTAGAGTGCTTCTGTTGATCTCCATCTTCACTGGTTTAACAGATATTCCCCTGGCATTCCATCGCATGCTTTATAGAGATGAGATTGAAAAGAGCTCTTGCATTTCTGCATTTATTCTGCAACTTATCTGGAAGAATGGCCTTGAGATTGCCTTGTGCAGCAGGTATCTGCAAATTCTGAATTTTCTGTGAAACATTTTATCTACTGTATCTTCTAATATCCATCTTTACTGCTGCACCAGTTGATTGTACAGTCTATTGGTCATTTCTTGGAGCTCTGTTATGCTTAATGCATGTAATCAGATATACATTCTGTAATCAGATCTACATCCTAAATTAATGAATAATATGAAGTGTCTCCCCAAACTAGATCTACTTCTTCTATGGTTCTTTGGCTTTCTTCTTCTAGTAGTCTCCAAGTCACCATTATCTCCTCTGAGTAGTCCCTGCTTTTAAAGACAAAAATAAATCATGTTTTTAAGAAAAATTAAAAAGAAGAAGAGCTATATATAATTAGTATTTCACTACTTTTTATTTGTTCCTGCAATAACTCATTTTTATTACAGGAATGTAACATCTGGCTGTGATCTCTGAGCATCAAACTAGACTTTCATAACCAACTATTGTGTTTCCAGGCAATGTGTCTCCCAAATTATGACAAAATACCAATACAGACAAAATGTGTTTATGAGCCTTCAACTGCAGTGGAGGATGTGAGATCATTGGACTGAGTTCTTAACCACATTATGCTTGTTTGGGCGTCACTGCAGATTTCATGAGAAAAGTCAAAGGCAGTTAAAGAGCAATCCCAGTGTACTTGGTGCACAGAAGAATCCTCTACATTTGCCAAATTGGTATAACTACTTTGGCTCCAGCTCTGGTTACAGAAAGTCTTCTGGGGCATGGCCAAGCAATACCAACCCTGACTGCTGCACTCCATGCAGGCTTTTGCAATCCCGACACTTCTCCAAAGCAAATGCTCGGCTCCAGCATCAGGAGTCGATGACAGGGAAATACTGGGGAAATCAGGGGAAGGAAGAATATTGCAGGCTACTTAGGGCAAGGGAAATCAAGAGAGATGGGGGCTATACAAGGGCTGTGCTACACAGTAAACTATGAGCAGAGAACAGAGACAGACAAATTAAACACAGCTTTAGATACACATTCACACCCTTCTTTTGTGAATCATGTAACAGGAAGCTGAGTGAAAGAAACCCTAATTTGAAACTGCACTCAGCCTTTCTTCTCCTTTATTCTGTTAATAAATAATTTTTGTAGATAAGAAAAACTGGTATGTGAGGCTCATGTAATGATGGAGACTTTGCTCACATATACATTACACATTATGTACTAACACACCTTAAGGGATGATAAGAACTTGTGTGTAATGATGCGTAACTGTTAGTGCCTGGCATATTACTGTTTAAATTAAAATATGGTGTGTACTGTAATGCACACATTTGCTGAAGAAACAGGAAGGAAAAGGTACACTACAGCAAACAAAATGTTCTTTTACTAAGCTCTCTTTTTCCAGGGTATGCTCAGCTTCTTTACTAGGGTGAAATTGATACTGCATCTTTTAGCAAATTTTAGTAAGATACTGTTGTTCCAGAAATTTTCAACTAAACATAACATTTTCATAATGCTTTACACCTTTTCATTGGTTTCTTGGAAGGTTTGGTCTGTTGAAAATATCTTATTCTTCAGTGTGTGAATAGCATCATTTTACTTGTTACTTGTTTACTTGTTTACTTTTTTCGTTACTTCAGACTTTGGCCCTGAAAATGTCCTGGACTTGTGCTGTGCCAGAGCCCTGCTTAATTCCCAGTGACCAGCTCTGTATGCAGAGCTTTGCTTGGAAACGTTCATTGATACCTGGGCAGTTTGGGCAGCCAGGTACAATAAACCCTACATCTTGCCCAGAACTGCACAAAGACTGCCACTAACCACAAAAAAAAAAAAAAAAAAAAACAAAACAGAGAGAGAGAGAAAAGAAAATAATTGATATAGTAAGTATTTGTATTCATAAGCAAGGAAATAAACCTTACAGGTTAGGAATGCCCCAAAAGATTTGGTCAAGTAAATTGTTTTCCGTTAAAATAAACTACAGTATGACAAAAAAACAAAAAACCAAACCAAACCAAACCAAACCAAAAAAAAAAAAAAACAAAAAAAAAAAAAAAAAAACAAAAAAAAAAAAACAAAAAAAAAAAACAGAACCAAAACCTCTCTGTATTTTGAGATCTTAATCAAGGTTTACTTAGGTTTTATTGTCTCCACTCTTACAACAAAATTAATGTGCCAATGTTAATTAGATGTGCTTAACAACACATGAAAGTAACCCCAAGCAGAACTGGAAAAAAAGGTCAGGTTTTTACTTAGCTAAACATCTGTGGTGAGAAGAATTTTATTGAAAAGCTTAGCACTGCAAAATCACACACACAAATAAGCTGTAGTCTGTAAAAGTCACAACCATTCATAAAATGTAGTACACAAGGTTGTTAGAAAGAGCTAAGAGAAAGACCTTCCTATTCCAAAACAAATTTACAAAGTCAAAAATTAAACAAAGAGTGGTGGAAGGTAAGAGAAAGCAGAACAGAAAGCATTAATTATTTTGTGAAGGACAAAAATGTAACAAAAGAAGGGAAATGAGAAGCAGCATTTTGCCAGGAAAGCTGTCATTTGAGCATTTAGAAGCAGTTGTTCATAGAAATTGGCAGGGAAGGGATTTCCTCGTCCATTACTCCAAGTCAGAGGTGAATGGAGTTTTAACCTTATACTTCTGAGAAAATAAAGGGACAAGAAAGAGACACATCCAGGTCCAAAATGAGATGAGGAAAAACATATGAGAAAGTATAAATTGATTTCTTTGGAAAAAACAGAAAATAACTATACTCCTCCCTCTCAGGTAGTGCTGTATCTTAGATCCAAATAGCAGGAACATAAATTGGTAGCTGTCACTGTCATCTTTGTTTAAATGCCAGCAGCAAATGCCTCACAGAATATATGTGTAAATATAGCTTGTAGCTGAGGTTTTCTCAAAAGGTGAAAACATTAGTTACTAACTGATAAGAAATGCAGCAGAATGCCAATGCAAAACCTGGATGCTGTGAGATAGCTGGCAGTATGGTGGATGGATACCGCAGAAACTAAATAAAGCCCTGTTTATTTATGCAAAATATTTTCAAATATTCACAACCCAGCTATGACAGGGACTAATGTGTACTGAAGTGAGGGCAGTCTTGGGAGGTATGTATTTAGTAGCCTTACCCCTTAGTGAATGCTATCCTTCAGTCTAAAAGTTTAAAACAAAAGTGGGGCAAAGGAAGCTCATTTTTTAATGAGGAATCAAAACATCTGAGCATCTACAGGAGTGTGCAGCCATCCACTAACACTGTGAAAGTAGGTGGTTTCTTGCTTTCTTGTTTGAAAGCCCTCTTGGTTGTCTTGCAAAAATGCTGGGCATCTTACCTCATTGGGATGGATGAAGCTCCTTCCTCTACAGGAGTGGAGACAGCTAGCACCACAAGGTCAAGGTGAAAAAACCTCAGGGAAAAAACATTTTCTTATATATGCGAGCTATTCTCTTAAGGCATGTGTTCAGACAGGGTTGCCTAAAAGCACTTTAGAGCATCACCCCCATAAAGCATAATTACTATTGTAAACAGGTTATTTCCGACAATTTCATACATATGATGTATGACTGATCAGATCACCGAACCTTGAGCAAATGCCCAGGTCCTGCTGCCGCAGACCAAAGACCTGTGCGTGAGGCGGAACCGTTTGTTCCCGGCTCGCAGTACTGCGAAGGGGCAGAAGATGGCAGAAGGAAGCCCTGAACGGGCATCCCACCAGTCCAGGTGGGAAAGCCCTGCCGGGAGCTACTCAGCAGAGGATGAAACAGCCACGTCTGACCTCCTTGTGAGGATGGCTTTTCATCTCGGCATTTTTAGAGTCTTTTCTTTGCCTTTGTGTATTGTCCTTCAGCAGTAGATGAAAGGAACAGGAAAACCTGCGTTATCAATTAATGGCTTAAGGGCTGGCGCAATCAGCAGAATTTTTGGGGTTTTTGATCATGGAACAAGCTGAAAACCAAGTGGGAACATAAAACACTTAATCCAGTAATAGACTGGGTGTGAATTTCTCTTTTCACACTATTATTTCGCTCTGCTTTTGTAGCTGTTGCTGAGATCAGAATCTGGTCTTTTATGGCAACTTTGGAGAGTCGTGTTCCAAAGGACAACAGTCCTCTGAGACCTCAAAAACTGATGAAACACCAGATTTTGATCTCTTGCATGGCTTATTTTGTATGTTTTAGCCAAGTACTTTGTTTAATGAGACCTTCATGCATTTTCTGCTTGCAAGAAAGGTCATTTGCAGACTGGTCCAAACACACCATCAGAGAGAACACCAGCAGAGGGCCAGTGCCAGTCCTGCTTGCTTTCATTCAGTGTTAAGCAAGCTGTCAAAGGCAATGCTCCTCCCTTTAGAGTGAAAATTTAGTGAAACCACAAAACCCTTTCATCCACGTGGAACTTTAAAGGGGAGTTACTGGATTTTGACAAAGCTGCAAAGATGAAGACAGGAGCATTATTTGATACTTGAACATCGGCTGCTTTCTTGCCAGTCTCCTCACTTGATCAAATACCTTAAAATGAGAGTCAGCAGCTAAACTAATCTGTTATGGAACAGATCCTACAGCAATGCCCAAGTGAGCAATGACCACAGATAAATCTCCAAAGGTAGGTGTAGGTCACAGCACAGACCTATTGCAGTGTGGATTGACCAGGAAACTCTCCTTTTTCTGCTTCTCTGCTCTTTTCTTTCTCCCCAGTTCAATCCATCTGGAAAGCCCAGTACTCTGAATGACTCACTGCCATCCCTGCTTTTCTGGCAAGCTCTTCTTCGCATCCTTTTTGCCCCACATATGGAGAGGGCAAGGAGCAGGGGACTTCTACTGGCTGCCTCTTACGGTGTGCTGCTGCCTGCAGCACCCCGAGGAGATGGCAAGTACAGGCAGCCTCTGCCCCCAGGGCTCTTCACGGAGCTCTGCATCACTGCAAACAGACCCATGCTCACAACAGCAGCAAGAATTGAAAACAGGAGTGCTCAAACGTAGTGGCACTTATACCACACCCCTTCACACAACCAGATTGGTGTTAACCTGACTGCACAGACTAAGAAGGCCACTGCTGGTTTTTAATGCATTTTGTTCAAGAAGGACCAGCAAGTGGCTACTCATGTTTTTAGACAAACTGAACCTCTTTAATGTGTCTGTCCTTCTTCACAGGTCCAGGTGATCAAAACAGAACTGCATTGCCTTGGTGCCCTCTCAAAGGCCAGCCTAAGTACAGCACCACGAAGCAGAACTCCCCTGGTGTGCCCACCCAGCATTCTGCCTGCTGATGCCCTTGTCCTTGCTCTCACTGCCCTAATAAAGTGTGGCACAAATTGGAGTTGTTTGGGTTGTTAAATAAGACCAGCTGTGTTAATTTTATCTCCACTCAAAACAGAGCAAAACAAACACACACAGAAAGGGTTTGACAAGGGGAAAGAGAAGAAGGAAATCAATAGGGAAATAAATAATGGGTTTTAAGCTTCTAAGAGAGTATTAATGCAGATTAAAGAGCAAACAAAAACTCTGAAGCAAGCTGACGGTGTCCTTTTAAGTGAACATGTGTGGGTTTATACATTCACATATGCCCTACAGGTGCATTTGCCAGCTATCCAACCAGACTGTAAAAAAAGTATGCATGATTTCCCCTCCTCTACCTCAACGCACCAGACATGTTTGCTATAAGAGAAGCTGAACAAGCTTGTTCTCTTTCTCATAAAAACTCTTAATTATTATTTAAGATACACAAAGATTTGCCTCTTTTCTTTTTCTCTTAGGCCAAAAAGGTTGATAAGATGTTCTGTGTGTCAGTCTTAGCACTCCAGCCATCACTCTGATTTTTAGACATTGTCAAGAAATTTTTTTTGTAGGAAGAAATAGTCACTACTATCTCTTCAAATAGTTTCTGTGAGGTTTCTCAGAAAAAATCTGTGAGAATGTTGTTGATACTCTTTGATGGAGTTAAAACCTGTCATAAGATGAGTCCTGGAGCAAATTTGAAGGCCAGCTCATCTTGATGTCTCACATTAGACATCTAGTCTGCTGCTCTGTGATTGAGTGACCAAAAGAGAGCACAGAAGCCCCTACAGCTCCATTTCTCTTGAGACTGGCAAGGAGAGTGCCATGTCCATCAATAAAAATTACTGAGGAGGGGGGCAGCAAGGCAAAAACTGAACCATGCTGATCTGACTTAATCCAGCCTGGCTGCAAAGCTGGTGTTTTGAGAAGAATGACAAGTCCATTATTTCCATGTCCATTGATTTTATATAAAATCTATAGAAGACCAGGCCCATTTTGCATCCAGTAAATTGCCACATTTTGGGATGGGGCTTATCACTGCACTGAAAGTATTGTCCTTTTTCATAAACCCACAAACTCTATTATGAGCATTATTTCCAGTAGCCCCCATTGGTATCTGGAATGTCTGGAATGGAGTCAATTGGCCATGTAACCAACGCACAACCTGTTGTAGAAGTGAGAAAAACATAACAAAATTGAGCAAATTATGCTTTTAGTAAGCAAATATTTGGTGATGCTCATGACTTTTCCAGCTGTCTAGACAACAGAAGTCAGAGACAGAAAGGTTTCTTTAAAGATCTTAGCTCTATCCCATTTGTAGGTGCCTGTCTCCTAAAAATTTACCTCTGCAAATGTCTCTCTCTTCCTCTATGTAATCCTCATTCTAACAGTTCACTTCCACATCTCTGGCAATAATTAATGTCTAAATTAAGTCTATGGTCAATTTTTCCCAATTTTCTCACTGCTCTTAACCTCATATTTCTTCCAGCCCATGATCAGGGAAAATTTTAGATTCTCCTCCCTCTTTCAGTCACTGTATGAGCCAAGTCAATTTGCCTCCTCTTACATACTGGTTCACAGATTCATCCTTTCTTGCAGCAGCCAGCTAAGGCTCATAGCAGCATCACATCTTTCTGCCTTTTTTCTGTAATAATATGGTCTCCAGCCATGTTCCAGCATTACTGCTGCCTTCACTTCCATCTAAAATAGCAGGATTAGAACCCTGCTCCCAGCTCATTGCTGTGGCTGCATCACCACTCTCCTTGTGTCCTTGCAGTGGTTTTGAATTTTTGAACACAAGCAACTTACCTTTGGCTTTAAGATCCTTCACATTTAGCCTGACCCCATCTGTCAAATATATTGGCCTATCAAACTGTCAGCTTCTGCCTGTGATCTGACAAAGATGACAGCCTTTATCACCACTTCTGCTTCTTCCTTAGTCACCTCTATGCTTTCATCTGCCCATCCCCGATGCAAAAGGAATAGTAATATGGAAAATACTTAATTTCACCTCCCCTGCAGGCTTCTCCATCTGAGGACAGAGAAATACACTCAATAACTCCCTTCCTGCACTGGTCTAGCAAATGCAAGGCTGGGATTTCAGCATACCTGCTAAATCCTGTTTAATTTGTACTTCTTGTATACTTTCATCTAACTCGCACTGAGCTCATCCACCACGACAGACGTTGAGAAGAGTTGTAGCTTTTGCTACCTGCCTCTGACCTGCACATCACATGGGAGCCCTTGCTACTTTTAGAGGTGTTAGCAGTGACTCTGAGGAATCTCTCTTTGGAATTGTTAATAAGGAATCCAAGTCATCTTATTTTTGTAAGGATAGGGGGCCACGTCCATGAAAGGTGCTAAGTGCCTAACCCAATGTTTAGGTGCCTAACCTACAGAAATCAGTAGCAAATTAGGGACTTTATAGAAACTAGACAGTCTCCTCCCTCCAGCTCTGCAGGTATGTTTTTGAGACCTCAAGGCTCAAAGCTGCAGCAGAGAGTGTGGCTGGTTAGCTCTGCCTACACTGAACTACAGGGCAAGGGTTTCCCTGTAACTGCACTTCTTCCCAGCAAGGGAAGCTCAGTTCCTTGGTCACTGCTGTGTTAGCCTCTGCTGCTTCATCCGTTTTGTCTGTCTTACATGTATTATCTTTGTCTTCTCATGTCTTCCCCTGCCTGTTAGTGAACACAAGCCCTAGGTAATGGCAGTACCTTGTAGCCATAGCAGTATTCCCACCTACACCTCTGACATGCTGGCCAGTTCCAGCTCAGATTTTCACTCATAAGGTCTTCCTCCCTTGGCCTAGTTATGAGCTAGGAAAGAACAGCTTCGTGCCCTCTGCATATGAGCTTTTTCATCGTGGTTGCTCAGCTGCCACATCGAGACCTGCCTTCAAGGTAATGACCTGGTCACAGACTCTAGCGTTGCAACGATTAATTTTACTGAACAAAGGTGTTTATTCTCAGCTATCATTATTATTCTGCTTGCTTAGGTCTTGGGAACCTCTTTGGGCTGTTGACTTGATGCACTTTGGGAGACGTTATGGCATTGGATTGCTCAGGACTTTGAGACAGCTAAAATGGATATTAATGACTAGACTCATTGTTACATAATTGCATAACATCAGGAGGCTGTTACACTCAAGTAGTTTTGGCCACCTCCCTTTCTTTCACAGAAGCCAAAATCTTGTACCTGGGCTGTGTTGCCTGACAAAACTGTGCTCTTTCTGGCCATTTTTCATTTGCTGCTTCTGCTACTATGAATTCCTGGCAATGAACGTTAGTGTAACAACAGTTATGTTATGGAGTTCAATGACAGAGCTTGGAAGAGGTTTTAACTTTATTAACTCCTAGCCACCAAAGTGGAATGCTGTTGTATTTGGAGATTTTATTCTTTTGATGTTTCTAGAAATCCCACTGAAACACTGTTGACTAAAGTTCAGTCACTCATAAAACTTTATAGATGGTTAAAAATTCTGTTTATTCCAGCTCTGAGGGAGATGTAGGTTACACTATTTCAGACAGTAGTAACTCTTACTCCTTAATGACCAACAAAAATCAGGTCCAAATTAAATCCCAGAGATTTAGTTTAGAGGTTAATTTTGCCAGTGAACAGCCTGGAAAATAAAATTTTGTCCCAAAGAAATAATATTATGTTTAATTTCATCTCCCTGAATGTGGAAAATGGATCAAAAGTGAAATAGATGTGAATCCTTATGTTCTCAATTCCTTATAAGAGGAGATACTTTTTAGTCTAAAACACTCAGTTGAATTCACTTACTTCACTATTTCATAGGGCCTTGTACCCTGATTGCTCACTTTGAACACACACAAGCTTACTCTGGCCCCATTTTGGAAGAACCAAGCGCCTGAAAATCAAAACATTTGTAATTTCTGGATTACAAGTATTGTTCAAATAAATGTATCAAATGTGTTGTGCTGTTATGGCAAAAAGATCTATCACATGCCTTGTGGGTTCTTTGAACAGACCCAACAAGGTTCTTTAGTCCAACAAAGGTTTTTCAGCAGAATGTCTTGAGGAGGAAAATCTGACCTCAACGAAGGGATCCATCATAAGACAGTGAATTTAATCATTGTGACTTCTCTTGCATTATGTTGTGTGTATTTGCCCTTTTTGCTCCCTATCCATAATTATTTGTCAGTTTGCTTGGTCCTGTTTCCCATATTCCTCTGGTATACTGGCTTCCATATCTATGCAGCACTTTCACACTAACCTTCAGCTTGTGAAGTGCCTCAGCAGACTTTAGCTTGTGCTTAACTGTAATGAATCGGGATATTCAAGTACTGAAATGCTGGAAAATATTCAGATAGAAGAATCAGGTAATTTTCTTCAGGATCCTGCTCTCTTCAGGGTGGTTATTTTTAGCTGCTGTCTGCATGCAAAACTGAAAAGTGCCAATGATTTTCCCATGCTAAACCATCTTCCTGGTCAGTGTGCTCCTTTCCTGTTTCAGGTTTCAGTGATGACTAAGATCACAGAGAAATCTTCAGCTACTCTGAGGTCAAAAAGACCTCAACTGGAATCTCTAACATTTAGCATGCTCTGTTTAGCTGCACTTCTCTATAGAAAGCTTTTTAAAGCTTTGCATAATAAATTAGAGATTTACACACTGTAACTCACCCATTTCAAAGGATCTACTTCTCAGTTCAAGAGCTGCATAAATACATGTTTTTCCTTTTTCATGGGATTACTTTAGAACAAACACATTGTGTTATGATGGGTAATTAAATCAATAAATCTCTGAAACTATTCACAGCTTTTTGATTTATTTCAATGGTCAGTGCAACATCTTGTGCTCACATTGAGCTCTTTGAAAATTATATATGACTATGTTGACAAGTTAATTTTTTCCATTCCATCTCTTTCTCACTTCCTAATGAGACTGAAGACTGCATATAGCTCAACTATTTTTTCATAATGTACTTTCTGGAGTACTTAGCACTTATGTTTTATATCAATTTTATTTTGAGTAATGAATTAGCACTTCAACCCCGAAATCCCTCTGACAAGAACTTGAATGTACATGTATTTTCCCAAGTATCATAAATAACACATCCAAATGTGCACACAAAATAAATGTGTGCTCATCAAGGAGGGGAAGGAAGGTCTACAAAAACATTTGGATCTTCATTTCAGGCAGGCATGCTGAAGTTTGGATGTTTGTTCAAAGTCTATCCAAATGTATCTGAATCTTTTGGCTTTGGAAATCAATCGGAAATCTTGCAAGGTCAAACTTTCTCATGAGATTACCTCTAATACCTCTTCAGCTTAATTCAGGCCAGTAAAAATACCACAAAATGCTCTCTTGTCCCCTTTTTCTCCCAGCTGAAAATGGAAAAGATGAGGAATGTGAAAATTAAACAATTAATCAAATTTTTTCCAACCCTCAGGAAAAGGCTTGGTTCAGTTCAAGTTTGGTTTTTTTTTTTTTGACAAAGTTTCAGGTTTGCTCTTGTTTTATGCAAACTTGTTCAGAGAACCCATGTCTGTATGTGAATTGCATTAATTCTCGTGGTCAGAATTGTTCCTGTTAGCATTAATGGGCTTAATAGCTGCTCCACAGTCTGAATTTCAGTTTCAGAGTACAGTGTTTACTAGGGGCTTCTATCCTTACATGCAACCACATTCCAGTTTTTTCCCACTTCCTGATATTATGGGGTACTTTTTTCCAACAACTCTCCTGACACATAAGGAAAACACTGACCTATAAATCTATTTTAACTGTGCAGAGGTGTAGTCAAGCCTATACATCACACACATGATACTGGGCTAATGTGGAATTTAATGTGATACAGACACACTGTTCAGGGATGTTGTCCACCAACGTACCATACATGTTTTTGACCCAGTGATGATTTCCTGAAACACTATCTTCTGCTGAGAAGGAATTCCAGGAACACTTTTGCTTTGATCCTGATACTGCAAAGGTCTTCTTCAGAACTGGTGAGTTTTGGAAGTTCTTTTGTTTCTAAAACCTGTATCTCATGCAGATTAGGAGCAGTTTTAGATGATTCATCAAACAGAATGTCTTAGGATGACTGTGAACTGTTACCTCAAAGTTGCATGTAAACAAACCATACTGTAAAAAACAACATAACAACATAACATACATGACATAACATAACATAACATAACATAACATAACATAACATGACATGACATAGCATATATTATTAACACGCAAATATCATTCTCTCTTGTAACTGAGGAAGATTTTGAATAACTGCTGGTTGTCCCAGAAAAATGGCAGCATCAAAGAAAATGTTTCCAGGTGGAAATTCTTCTCTGCCCTTCTTCATTCTTCTTTACACTGGCAAGTGAAATGTCAAGGAAGTTATTCCAAAATTAAGTTTTTGCCAAAACATTCTGTAGTGAAAATAGAATAAACATGCTTGTTTTGACCACTTCACAAGAAAGGAAGCTAAAACCATGAAATGACACAAATTTTATTATTGGATTGTTTGCTTTTCTTTGTAAAAAAGTTCATGATACAATAGATGAAAGGTCTGAAATAATTAAGAAAAAATAATATAGTTGCAAGTATAAATTTGTATTTTCTCTTTGTTTCAACAAATGTGAGAATGCCAAACTTGCACTTCTGAAAGTGTCCATGTTGTGATATGCAAAATATAATTACTTTTCTTTTAGGTTTTAATGACATTTGTTCATCTTCCCACTGGGACTGAAAATTAATTATAAAGAGTTGCATGTTTTCCAGTCCTCTTGCTTTGTTCTGAACACTACTGTTAATTTAGTCTGGAGTTTGATGATTAAGTTCTTTTTAAGTCCTCACACACTGTAAAAAATAAAGAAATAAAAAGGATTTATCCCAACAAGAAGCCTTCACTTTTCCAAGAGGTCTGTTCAATAGAAGGTGTTTCAGACATTCATGATGCAATTAAAATTACTCATTGTACTGAAGTCAATAGCTGGCATGAGGCAAGTAACTTTACTGGGATTAGTCCCAGTTGCATTTCAGTTCAGCTTCCAAATTTCAGCTGTGCTGAATTATTCCTGGTTAGACGAAGAAATAAAGTTATGGGAAAAAATGGAGGGATAATATTATTTCAGCAGTCCTGAGAGATGTCCATCAGTTGTTTTAAAAGCTACATAGGTACATTTATTCAACATTTTGAAAGGCTTGAGTTTATTTCTTAATTCTGTTCTTACTTGTCTTCACCATTTTTCCTCTGTTCCCAAATCACCACTAAATGGCAATATTGAGTGAGACTTCAGTTTAAGCCAGAAAGACCTATGAGAACTCGTATCACACTAAGATTTGTGCTTGCCATGCAAACCAGTTCAAGTGTACTCCTTAGTGTTCCAAGTTTAATGGGGTGGATTTGAGATATTTTGGACTACGTTTATGCCAGTGAAACAATTACAGTCAGGACATCAGTTTGAACAATTTCCCAGGTGATCTGTTAAATGTCATTGTTAGAATATTTCCCAGTTTTGACATGAGACAATTAATACTCTCCCAAATAATGCAAAGGGGTTAGCACAGGGCAGAGACTTTTCCCATGAGGAGTATAGACAAGGTTATCCTGTTCTGAGAAGGAAACATTTTTAGCAATCACAAAGTCTGCCATGGCACTTGTCCCTGAGAGTGACATCTGTCCCATTTTCTCTGCTGTAAGGGTCAGCTGTCCATATGCAGGGCAGAGAGTCCATGTGCCTGCTCAGGATGCAGTGGTCAGTATAGCCAAAGAGGAAACTTAAGTGAGTTGCCATGAAGAGAGCAAAATCTTGAACTGCATTCTCTACCAGCAAAGACTAAGATGTATCTGAATTAGACATGTTTGGAAGAGTAGTGGCAGGTCCTTTACATGTCAGTTGTTTGGAAAATTATCTAAGTATCTTTCCTTATGCCCAAGAACACAAATTCAGTCATAGCAGATTAATCTTGAACTGATGGAAATGGGATCTCTTGCATATGAAAAACAAATCTGATACTACTTTTATACTTAAAACTAAACAGTATCTGTATAGAGGAGAAGGAAATTACATAAGGCAGCAAGTAGGAAGCTGAATTTCTCATGGGACTATTTTTTTTATCCTGAAGACTGGCATAAACTCTCTGTTGTATTGTGTTAAACAGTTATAAAATTCTTCTTCCAGTAGTTTGTTCATTCCTTGGCCACAATAAATAATTCTTTTTCTCTCTTTCTTATTTTTCTTTAAGGGTATTTAATCATTATGAGTGGTTCCAGATTTGTAGCACTGCAAAAGGAAGACTTCAGCTTTATGGAAGGTAAGCCAGTGGGTAGCAAAAATGTAAATATATTCATGATGCACTTCCACTTTTCAGCTTCACAAGGAAAACTATTCTCTGGGGCATTCTGTTTTTCACACTTCATTAAGAGCTTCTACTGTGCTCTGAATACATCTTTCTATGTGTATAAACATGTGACAGAGTAGAGGATGGAAACATTTATGTACCCTTTTCTTAGGGTTTCCTGTTCTTTCTTCAGTCAGAATGAGTGGTTGGACAGCAGAGGAGCTGTCTCCCCAAACCAACGCTCTCTCGCTATCTGGTGTTTGGGGGCTGGCACCAAAATCAAAAGATTACAGGTAGGGAAACCATGGGAACTCAGCATTGGTTCCCAGGTCAGATTGCAGGTAGGGTTTCTTCCACCAGGAGAGTCTGTTCTCCCCTGGAACTTCCCTTCCTGATTCTTCCTGGGAACCTGCAACACAAAGGTGAGAGGCAACCCTATGAGCCATGGCAATCTCATCATCCACCAGCTCTAAGGGTTTAAACAATGGCTCAAATGGATCAACTAACAGTCCTTATTTCATAGTCATCTGTCCTCAAACCAGCTGCACAGAAGGACAGGAGGGAGGGCTGGGGCTGAAGACAAAGGACAGGGCAGAACAGCTGACACTCTCATCTCTGCATATGCATAACAACACGTACGGCAGCCTGTATCTTACACCGGGAACTGTACCAAACTGCACCAGGAAAACTGAAATTCATGTGATGGCAACAAAATACAACAAATTTAAGAGCTGGACTAGAACCAGTTACATATTTCGCTCGGTAATGTCAATGATAAATTACCAGATTTGGTAACTAGATTTTACAGAGGTATGAATCTTGTGTGTGTCCAGAAGAGAAGATTTAAAGTGAAAAGGGATACAGTGTGGTAGGAAAGAATTCCAAATGGCTGCCATTAGTAAAAACACAGTTTGAATCTGTTGTCTAAGCAGAAACATGCAATTTTCCAGGATATAAATGGAGTTGGTGAATTTCTGTGTTAACAAAAGGGCAAAAATTGTTTAAGGTAAGTTAATAGAAAGGCCATAGTTCAGTGCCAATCATTTCAAGTCAGAGTCCTCATATCAAATGGATACAGACTGCTCTAGTTTCAAGCTAATTGGTTTGGGATTTTCCAGTGCTGTGTACTGCTTGATCGGGAACACATGAGACCATAGAAGTGTCAAAGGATATCACTGGCAATACCCCAGTAGCAAATCTTTCCTCTTTTCTTGCATGGTCCATTTAATTGAACACTCATATCAGTGGCAGATTCATTGCAAAACACATTTTTCATTTTTATGCCCTTTTTATGAAAGCTGTAAAGTTATATGCTTAAAAGGCTTTGGCTAAAAAACTATGTGAAAATGGATAACATTCACTTTTCCTAAGCTTGGGGTGGAGTAAGCAGTTCACATTTATGAATATCCCTGAATGTGATGCATTTTTATGAACATTTCTACTTACAAGGTATTACCATATGTCTAATTTAAAATGCATTTTGAAAGATTAAATTCAAAATACCTGCTATCTTTATGCATATGAGGAAGTCCAACAATTCATACAAGATGCATTAGGGAAGACCGAAAAAAAGACTGCTGATGACTAGTTTTTCCTTATTTTAACTCTTTATGCAACCTGAGGATATCTTAAATACATTACAGAGGCATTCTGCCCACCGATGGGTGTTTAGAATAATGGCATTATCCAAAGTGGTCCAAGCTGACAAAACAATCAGGGCCAAACCTGAGTCCCCATTTTTTATGGAAGGAAAATTCCCATTGACGTCAATGGGAGTTTTGCCTGACTACAAAATAAGGAAATTGGCCCCAAATGATATCTCCAAAGGGGGCTTTAGAGCACAGCAGCTGTATCTCATGAGCCAAATCCCCAGGTTTCCATTATTCTTCTCCCAGCCATTAGTGAAATTACTAGGTGAGCCAAAGTAAGAATAATACCTCTGCTCTGGCATGTGAGGCTAAAGCATGCGCCACATATTCTGTATGTACACGCACAGTTTACAGTCATGTCACAGTTCTCAGAAAGAAAGTTACAGTAACACGCCACCATGCTTGCTACAGTAAAATGAAGGGAATTCACCACAGGGGCATCAAAGAGACAGAGCACCATAAAAGGTAGAAATGAAAGGGTCTATGGTTAGATTCAAAAATACTTAGGCCCCTGAAAAGGGTTTGTTTTGGGTTTTTTCGATTCAGTTCTTTTTATGCAGTGACTTCTTGATATAATAATCAGGAATAATCATCTGAAAGTACAGATCAAAAGTCCAGGACTCTGTCCTTCAGAAAATTGCCCAGATCTCCCTCTTTTTCTCTGACCTTAGCTCTCTTTTTTGCATTTACTTTGACAAAGTGAACTAAGTTCACTTCCCTTTGCTTCGCCATAGCCAGGGGAAGACACTCCCCTTAAGACACTCAAGTGGAAGATCTGAATCTTCATGTCTTTAGGATGAAGAGGGTCTGAACCCAGATTTCCTACACCTCGAAGCTGAAGGCTGACACCATTACATTACTATGTAGAGGAGGATGGGAAGGGTGTCTTCATGCTCTAGCTTTATAATGAGGGTGGCACCCACAAAAAAAAATTTTGAGGAATGCCTTCATTCATATATTTTGAGTAGATCCTGCTTTCCAGATGAAGTGTCTCAGTGAGCTTTGGGTGAGGAGATGGCTAAGTTCTGAACCCCAGGCAAGCTTATGCACAACACCTGTCCAAGGCTACTTAGTTTACTGAGGTAGTCTTCTCTCACATACTCCATTTCTGTCCCTTACCACGCCTGACCCATGTAGCAATGGGGAGTGCCAAATGACAATTAGCAGCTCAACAAGAAAATTCAAAGAGGAGTCCTTTGTCACCAGTACAAAGCCGTGAAGCCTTGGTGAATTAGCCCATTTAGATACTCTCTGTTTAGTAAATTGTGCTCCACAAATGAAACATGCTAAGCCACCATGCCTGCTGTATGAGGTCTTCTTATCCCATATCCCCCTGACAGAGATCCTATGACTCAGTGTGTTCTGGGCTATGCAACCTGCACACTGGTGTTTCAATGAGCAAAGTACTGAATGCAGTTTGTGATGAATGCAGCCCAGTTGAGCAACAAGATAGCTGAGTAATGACTTAAGGGGCTTTTCCTGATCTTCATGTCTTCTGCCATCACCAGATAGAATAACATTAAAATAGAAGTATGAAAGAAATGGAAAGGCAAGGGTTCCTTTCAAAGGTCATTGAAAATTCACCTTGAAAAAGTGGGGGCTTAAATACCATGAGGTTCGTTATGGATTAAATCACAGCATTTTATTCATTTCAGCAGCTTAATGGGCTGTAGCCCCAGTCATGCTGGCACTTTCCTGGTCAGCACAATCCAAAGAGCAAACACACATGCCCCACACAAGCATGTTCAGCATTACTGTCAGGCCATCCTTGTAGGGAAGTCCAATAAGCCTGGTGTATAAGCCATTCCTCCTGGTTTTATGGCATGAGTGAACTTGAGGATACTCTGTCCCACCATCCAGATCTCCAAAGTTCTTCTCTTCATTGGGTGAAAAAAGCTTGCAGTTTTTCAAACTGCGGCCTGATTTTCATATTCTATTGGTGAGTTCTCAGCTGTGGCATAAGTATAAAATAAGTTTCTCATAAAAGTTAGGTATCTGCCAAAGAGAAAAAGCAATTAGTATATAATGTTTTTTAAATTGATGCAAAAATTTCCCTGACACTGAAACAATCAAAAGTGCTGTGATCAAACTGGCCTCTTAAAGACAAAGTAACAACACGTGTTTCACCTTCACCAGGCTTCTTTCACAACATGCTTCTTGCAGAAAAACAACTTTTGTCAGCTTTCTGGAGTCAGTGAGCCTATACTGCAGCAGGCCTGGGTGACAGCCAGAAAGTGATTGTCTTCAGAGGATTATGGGTAATGCCTTACTAATTAACTATAATGGTAACCTGGTAATGTTTAATAGTGGGTTAGGCATTGCTTTCCCCTCCGTCAGATGTTATCCGTTCAAGGAGAAAAAATATTTGTAAGGTGATTTCACTTACAGTTTCAACATATTCTAAATGAACAATCTTTGTTCTCCCACAAATGGTATTGTGTTGGATAACACAGTTGACAAGGTTTCATAAATCCTTTTCCAAGTTCAGCTTAATTGCAATTCAATATTCTTTTGTTTCTATTAACCCAGGTAAATAAATAGAGTGAACTGGCAATTTTGAACTGTGATCTATGGCACAGTCCCCAATGTACTGGCACACGCTGAATTCTTGCAGATCACAAATCTGCAAGAACCATGTTTGTGTCTTCCAACAAAATGTCATCAAACCTCTAAAGGAATCCATATTTATACTTCACATGGTGTGCTACGGCTTCACATTAGAAGCAGGCAGGCAGACTCTAAAGCAGCAGGCTTGAAACAGGGAGAGGAAAGATTCCTGCTTTGAACCTTGCTCTTCCAAGTAGTAGTATTGTAACTCATTTAAACTAATTTATTGTATAATGAAAGCAATTATCTTTTTTTCCTATTCTTTCCCCTTTTCACACATTTCCTCTGTTATTTATTATAAGATGATCTGTGCTTTTCCTACTACCTAAAGCCCCGGTTCTATCATACAACGTATATTTTACAATTCACTATCCCTTCTGTGGTAAAACCCTTTTCAATCCCTAGCTAGAAAATACTCATCATAAAATTTAACAGACCATGGTAAGGTCCTCTATTAAAGAATTTCTGAAAAAACTCAGCTGTTGTAGGATAAATAACTGCTTAAAATACACAAAGCAAAGATTGAGGCTGAGGTCACTTCTCATAGAAGTATATCTCTGTTGTCCTACATTAAACTGTTCTGGAATCTGTCCTGTTTAACATATTTATACAGGAACTGGATGAACAAGAAGGCAGCAATATTTGCAGACCATATAAAATAGACCAGAGTAGCCATAATCAAGATAAATGCAAAGAATTGCAGAAGAATCTTCTAGGGCTAAGGGACAAAACAGAATTTGGAGTTTATTTGACAAGTGTAATGCAAAGGCACACAGGCAAAAAATACCGTATGGTTCATTTATTTATTAAGGAACACAATTCTGGACTAATGGTGAATAATTACCTACAAAAATAGTAGGTCAAAAATAGTAGTCGTCAAAAAGACAGCTAGGACATTAGGAAGTATCTGGAAAGAAACTAAGAATAAAATACGTCAATATGATCCATGCTGCACATATGTGTTGAATACAGTAATAGAGAAAGTACAGAGGGATTAGACTGAAACAGTTACTGTATGTGGGCAGATTAGGAGTAGTAAAACACTTGTAATCCTGGACAAGAATCTTGAAGCCTCAGAGGACAGTTTGATGGGGAGGGCCAGTGGGATACACTAATTCACTGGTCTAAACAAATGCATAGAAGACATCATAATAAGCAATGACTCAGAGGGAAACCTCTGGCACATGGAGACTGTAATCTGCTGACTACCAGAAGCTGGGACATAAGAAAGAAAGATAATACTTGCCTTGGTCTTGCATTATTCTTTAAGTATCTTGCCCCAGGCATCAGGCTCTGGTGATACTAAGCTAAATGGTCTGGCCTTATGTGGTAGTTTGTCTCTTCTTAGCATCTCCTTATGTGAGATTCACTTCATCTCCCTGTGGATAAGGATTTCTAAACTGAAGAAACCTACACCTGAAGTTGTCATCAGAGGCTCCTGTTATGTTGAGAATTGGGCATTTTTAGGACATGATTCATGCAAACTAGTTTAGACACTGTTGTGGTTTAACCCCAACCAGCAGCCAGCCCCACACCACCACTCCAAAGATCTCCTCCTTCTTCTTCCCCCCACTTTATGCACTGAGCATGATGTCACATGGTCTGGAATAGCCCTTTGGTTGACTGGCATCACCTGTCCTGGCTGTGTCTCCTCCCATCCTTCCATGCACCCCCAGTCTCCTCACCTGTGCAGCAGTACAAAAGGAGAAAGAAAAGGCCTTGTTTCTGTGTAAACTCTGCTCAGAAGCCCCACACCAGCCACTGTGAAGAAAATTAACTCTACCCCACCCAAAACCAGCACAGACATCTACCTCAGAATGAGATGAATCATAACTTATAAATGTTTGTTTCTGTCCATTGACTACAAAGGCAGCCAGAAGTGATTATTTTTATTGTAGAGGTTTATATTTAGTCAGATGAATCTCATCCTTTTTTTTTTTTTTTTTTTTTCTCCGCTGCTATTAGAATAATACTGGTTAGGAGTGCAGCAGAGCAGAAACAAGGCAAATTAAGCTCTGTAGATGCACATTCATGACAATTACCCAAACCACATTCTGAACTATGATTTCCAGGAATTCAGGAGAAGTTAATGGGCTCCTATGGCAGCTCAATTCTTGTCATGGCTTAACCATGATAGACAGCTAAGTACCATGCGGTCACTCTCATGCCCTCACAGCAAGATGGAGGGAGAATTAGAAGGGTAAAGGTGAGAAAATATGTGTTGAGATAAAGACAGCTTAAGTATTTTAATAACTGGAGGGAAAAACTCACAACTAAAAAAATATATGACACAAAAGAAAAATAATTGCACACCACCAACCTAATGATGCCCAGCCAGTACCTTAGTAATGGCAGCCCTCATGAAACTTCCATCCCTCAGCTTTTATTGCTGAGGGTGACGCCATATGGTCTGGAAAATCCCTTTGGTCAGCTGGGGTTGACTGTCCTGGCTGTGTCCCTTCCCAACTTCTTGTACATTCCCAGCCTACTCACTGGTGGGGCAGTCTGAGAAGCAAAAAAGACCTTGACCCTGTGTAATCACTCAACAGTAACCAAAACATCTCAATGTTATCAACACCATTTTCATCAGAAATCCAAAACAAAATCCCCCACCATCCTCTATGAATAAATGTAACTCTCTCCCAGCCAAACCCAGTACCAGTCAATAAGGAAAACCTCCAGTAGGCAACCAGTAGGCACCATCTACTAAATGCTCTAGAGAAATTTTGTAGCTACATTTCTGATCAGGGTATCTATGGCATAAGGAAGCCCTTCCTAGGATTCCTCCAACAGCTGTTGGGCAAAGGATGACAGCAGTCCATGTTGACAAAGCCTGTCAGCTAGCACTGGTGGCAAGCTGCTTTGTAACTGTCTGTCTATCTATCTATCTATCTATCTATCTATCTATCTATCTATCTATCTATCTTTATACTCTACCTAAAATGCACAGAAGTGAGAAGGCTTTCTTGCCATGGACAGGTTCAAGCAGGTACCTCCCAGGATTTGCTTTTCACAAGTAACACTGCCTGCACATACGTTGTCAACACACAGGCAAAGAGCTGTCAAAATATTTTACCATGCACATTTAAAGGCAAACAACCAAAACTTCCTAAGTTCTTGACAGTCCTCTGTTTTAAGCCAAATACTTCACTAAAACCATTGTGTTTCTGCTTAAAAACATGACAATAAAGTCAGGTATGTAGAATTTCCACCTTCAGTGGTGGTCCAAATTTCTCTTGTGCTTGAGTTTAAGGCAAAAAAGATGTGGTGCTGTTTATTCTGGTTTTGATTAAAAAATGAAAAATAAATATTTTTCATGGAGTCTTACAGTCCTGGATGACATTGCATCTGGATTTCTCCACCCTTTAATTTGGGTGGGAGACCCAAATGGAACTCACTAGCACAACCCTTGGCATCTCCAAAGTTTTGGCACTCTGTTTAGGCTAAATAGGTCAACAGGGTGGAGATAGCTCTTAGAGCTTCAAACTGTTCTTGAAAGTCAAAATGTCATCAGCTATTTCTATCAATGTGTAGGTTAAGATCAGAGTCACATGAAGCATAAGAAAAACCTGGTTTGCCAATGTACAGAGAGGTCAGCAACTCCAAATTGGAGAGAAGTGGGGGAAAGATGGCCTGTTGAAGCCTCAAAACAAACTTTAAAAGGTATAAAAGGAGGAACTAAGAATGATAAGGAGGGTGTTCTGGACTGTAGTGTTGGCTGCACCACTAGAGGCAGGCAGGCAAAGGCAGAAGAGGTGTGGCTGAGCCCTGTAGACATGTATGATGTGACTCCAATGTTTATAGAAAAATAACTGCAGCCAAATATTTGGAACCTGATGAGCATTCTCAGCTGTAAATAGCAGTTATTTTGACAGGCAATGGGCTTTATACTAGACTTTCTGGACCTTAGGATTCTCTGTGCACTGTCTTACTTCCTCATTCAGAAAATCTTCTTCCATCACTTACAATTTGTAAAAAATATGCCACAAACACTATCAATACGTGAAATTAAGAAATTTCCAAATGCAAGGGGTAGGAGTACAACAGATAGCCTACTCTTTCCTCCATCTTTAAGAATACTCTTGCATTAGTCCTGCAAGAAAAACTATCTTCTGTGCAAATTGCAATTTCAGTATTTACATGCTACAAGGTAGCGATAATCCAAATCGTCATCTATGCCAGCAAAATAGCACCTGAGGGTAAATGACATCTGAGTAAACTTGCTCCTGTAGTATTATCATTCATCCCAAATGCCTCTTAGTTTTAACGAGTAGAATAAGGACTACAAGGCCATTCCAAAATTGTTCCAACCATCATAAAAACTCTTTTTACATACACCCACAATCTTTGTTCATCAGAAAACAAGTGTGGTGACACAACATGTAAGTTTCATACAGCTTTTTAAAAGCTACAGCTTTCAGATATTTGAGTAACAAACTATTTTAACAAACGAGACAAACGTAGATAAATTTGGATTCTTATATTTTAAATTATTAGCAAAATGAAAAACACAGGAAAGTGATATCTCTCTACATATAAATGCAAGTGTGTGCTTAAGAAAACATATTAACAGTAAAATAGTGAGTAATTATGGGAGGGTAATTTTGTTTTAAAATGGTACATGGCTAGATATCATAGAGAATTTGGATGTTCATGGGCGCTATAGAATGAAGGAACTGATGTTGCTGGTATTGCTTATAATTTCAATATCATCCAACATAAACATTTCCATTTTTATTTTAAAGTCTCTGGTGTTTTTTGTCCAGAATCCTGCTGAGTTTACACATTCTCAGACTTAACTTTGTTCATCTCATTTGGTTAACTCATTATTTCAGTGCTGTCACATGTACAGAATTTTGTATTGGCTACACATGTTTATATAAATGGATTTATATTTTTAAACTAGCAGTATGAACTTGCATACCCCTAAATTATGTGAAAAATCCCAGTACATAAATAGCTGTCTGAGTACATGTGTCTAGAAGTCCCAGTAGGGCATGAAAAGTGGTTAACCTACCAATATATAGGCACATACCAATTTTGTGTACTCAATACATTTGCGCTAAGAGTTAGATTTTCCACTCTAACTGGTTTATATTTGGAGATGGTAGAGAAAGGGATGGAAAAAATTAAAAAGCTGATTTTAATTCCTTAATCCCAGGAGATCTGGATTTAGAAGTAGGTCCTTTTATTTTCCACTGCATGAAGAGCCTCAGCAAATATACCTCAGTGTCAGCCTGCTCTACTGTTCACATAAGGCAAATGGCTTTTATTTATTTCAAGGGTGGAAACATGACCATTGCACAAAATGCTTCCATAATGCCATGATCTTTCTGCAGGCAGAGGATTCTATTGCAACAGAAAAAGTTCTGCTGGTTACTGCAGCAATTTTAAAATCACTTTGTACTATATAAGGAGGCAGAAGGATTTAGCCAAGCCTGTTCTAGATAAAGGATTGAATAACAGAGTGAGCTGAGGTTAGGTGCTGCTAGGAGAGATGGAGGCATATCCTCAGCTGGCATAGGCCATTCCAAAAGCTACACTCATTTAAATTATTGAAGGATCTGATATTCAGTTCATTTAAAAAATGGAAAATGGAATCCATGGCATCCTTCTACAGCAAGTTGTGATCAGATTTTTTAAAAAAAAGTAATTCAGGGAATGTACTCCACAACACTGAGTCATACTGCCAGGGAAGCATCAACAAGAACATTAATGGATATAGCTCTTACTTTTAACTGCATGCAAGACACAGATGATAACTTATGTCATGCAACAGGATAGATGCCTCGTTCCCATCACATGTTCTGATGGAGTGTTTTACAGTCCTCCACTACAGCACTGGAAAAGAGTTTATTTCCTGAGTGCAAGGGACAGGAAAAAGTATAGCCTTCAGGAAAATGCAAAAGAAATAAGCATTCTAAGGAGTTGCAGCTAAATAGGGGGAATAGATTCTTTTTCTGAGACCATCCAGACCAATTTGGTAGTTAGCACAATGATAGATTTTTCTAAACTTTCTAAAAGATGTTTTCAGTCCTATAACCAACACAAGTATTACTGTTCTTCCAATCTATGCATTGCCATCAAAACCGGTCATCTTTCAAACTTAAATCTGATGTCACTGACATTATTATTTGCATAATTATTTAGCATGTTGGGCCCTGGACAAAGCATTAACACAGTCTTCAGGCCTGGTTTTCACCCCTTTGTGAAACAGGCTACCCTAAGAAATGGAGTCTCTCTCTCAAGATCTCTCTAAGCAGATGTTGTACAGAACCCCAGATCAGCTCCTTGGAAAGAGCTCAGTTCTGCTTCAGTCTCTGTCCCCACTTTGCTGGGTGGCCCTTGAGTTCCTGGCTGCTGTTTCTGCCACCAGAAAATATGTGCATTGATACCGATCTCTTTAGAATGGCCATGAAGCCAGTGAAGAAATTACAACCAGGGCATCACAGAAAACGTTAGCACAACCCACAGTGAATAACTACTTTGTAATTGTTGCTTTTATTAGGATTTTTAAGACCTGGATCAATATTTTCACAGGCTCTGTAACACTCCTTGGGTTACATGACCATCACAGGTTTGCCTTGTTCTAGGAATGCCCAGAGGATGAAATTCCCAGGGAATAGTGGAGTGCCCATCCAGCCGAGTCAGGAGCTGCATCCACCATACACACACACTCCATGCAGGTATCTTCTGTTGGATGCAGGTCTGCAGCCTCCAAGGAGGTTGGTGGTGGTGGCAGGGACAGCATTGCCACCCACCTGACCATCACTGGAGACAGTCAGCAGGGCTGGACTCTACCCCGACACCCCACTAGGCTCTGCAGGGCCTGGGCTGGCCACACGGCTGCTGGCAACACGGTCACAGACAGACTTGGGTCCCAGGTGGTAGACCTGGGGTGCTGGCTGACCGCTGGAGGACAGGAATGTCTGGGTCACTGAGCCCCTGACATGGCAGATGTTCCATTCATTTAGCTCTCCTTAAAACTGTTAGCATCTTGCCTGTTGCACTAACAGGGCTGCTCCACAATCTCGCAATTTTTTGACTAAAGTGCTTCTTTTTCCTTCCCAGTTTGATTTGAACACAGTGTATTTACCATGACATTTTCTTTCAGTCTTCTTCCTCTTTAGAATTTATTTTACATTTCCTTCCAAGCAGAATCTCGACTCCCCATCAATAAAACACCCTTATTCTGTTTTGGGGCAGCTCACTTCCACGGGCATGGGTGAGGGCAGTTGCTCAGCCAAGGATTGCCTTGCTTCCCCTCTCAGAATTAGCATGACCTATGGTCACCTGTGTCTTCACCAGCTTCTGCATTGCAGGGTGGTCCTGTGATCAGCCAGTGTTCCTGATTCTTCTCAGCCCTAAGTTAGCATTTCCCCATCTTTCGATATGTGTGTTGTCTTCAGCTAATGAATGCCTGGTTCATTTAAAAAACACTTGCACATTTTCCTTGTAACATACACCCATTTCTATCATTGTAATTCTCCAAGTATTTCAATCCTTCTCATATGATAATCTGATCATGCTGAATATTGGCAATATCTCTTCACTTTATAGCATCACGAAATGTCACGATCATCCTCCAGACTTTTGTACCACTTTCTACAACTAAACTACTAAATAAAATCTGTCCCCAAATGTGCTGCATTGTTCTCTTCTCAGCACTACTGGTGGTCTTACAATTACCAATAGCATTTGCTCTCCAATTTGTGTCAGGGAAATTCATGTCCCCCAACACAATGCCTAGCAAAATTATTTCTGCATTAATGTTAAAGGGAACACTCGCAACATATAACACTGATCTTCAAGATCTGTTCATAAAATAATTTTCTTAATTTCTTCCCCAGATTGAATACCTAATGTCTTCTATGTATGCTCCTTTATCTCATTATTTTTCAGCATTCTACATCTAAACATCTGCCATGCCTGCCTGGTGCATTGCTTTCTTCCCTGAGTACTGCAAATTCTTCAACAGATATTTCTCAGTCCTCCTGGTTCTTCTATAACACCTCTTTTTTCTTTATAATACTTAAGTTCATCTCATGTATCGAATGTTCACATTCCTTCACTTTTCATTTTAGGTTCTTTACCTTATTTTTTTCAGTCTTTACCTGCTTCAGTTCTTCCTTTCTGATTTCATTCAATTCTCTGGCTAAATTACATGATTTTAGCTGCAGCATCCATTCGACTCTGACTCTACTAATTAATGATTTCTCTTTTTTCCTAAACTTTCTACCCTTTAGTTGTATTTTTTCTACTCATTTTTTTTTCTACTCACCTGATTTTACTGTTGCTGTGAAATAAAACACGAGTTTTCTTTGAAGATTATGTAAGTGTCTCTCAACATTCTCTCTGCATCTATTTGTTTAAAACTTTCCTTGTGAATTACCAACTGATTTCCACAAACTGGAACCCACAAAACATCTCACTAGCCCAGTTCTTTATATTATCATTGCTTTTTTCCTCTCTTACTAGAAAAGATAGCAATGCTATTGAGGTTCCCTGGTTTGCTTCTCTTAAAATGCTACCTGCCTGGCCTAGTGCAAATACAGCAATGCTGTATTTTTCTCACAATAAAGACTTTGTAAATTTGTCTCTACTTCTATGCATCCCAGAGCCTGAAAAGCAGTATGCCTTTTTGTCCTCTGGGCCTTTTCAGGACACAAGCCCATTGATTCTTCTCAGTGGGGAATAACAATCCCACAATCCATTTTTGATGAGGGCCTATAGAGGGTTCTTCTACTTGTTTGAAACTCATTTCATCTCATCTATCATTCTCTTTCAAATCAGAGGTGTATTGTCTATTTTCTCCATTGAGTTCTAATCCACAGCCATCCTTCATACCCATACCTTATTTTCTTGCAGCAGCACTCTCTTCCTCTCTTCTGCCTTTCTGTTCTGCCTTTCAGGTTTTCTTTTCTGTAGCAGCTGTATTCTGTTACCCTGTATCTCTTCTGATGTCCTCCTTTTCTTCTGCTACTTGTTGTTGGATGTTTCTTTGGATCTTCCTTTCCACCAAAGTCTGTTTTCCACATCTTCATCATCAGAAGTTATCTGCACCTCTGCAATTACTTGTGCCGTTTTCTCCTGCTTCATCATGTCCCATCCCTGATGTTGGACTTGACTTTGGTTGCCCTTCTGGTAGTCCCAAGTTCTCTTGTAGGAGTGTGAGTAACCTTTAGGCCAAAAGTACCTTCTGCCATAAATGCTCTGGAAGATAATACCCATCCCACAAAGTCTGCAGCTGGTAATCTTTGTCTCCTCTCTTACTTGAGGCACTAACATCTTTCATTCCCAATCCCTAGCATTAGCAAAACATTAGAGCAAAATGCAGACCTCATAACATAATCTCTTCCCGTATCTTCTTTAATATTTTTTGCACATTTTCCATTATCTAAAAGAGTAAGGACATAGAGTGGTCCCTCTGCGTAAATCAAAATCCGTAATTATTTTGGTCAAAATTTTCAAAAATAAGAATTTAAACTCCCAAGTCTGTATTTGGACAATGGCTTGAATTTCCTAAATGCTGAAATTTTTCCACATTTCCCAGTGACTAAACTGGAGCAAAATGGAGACATCAGGGCTTCACTTTAGGCACCTCAAAACAAATATTGACCAAAAACTATGTACCAAAATCCTTATAACTTAAAAGAAAAAACATCATCCATATAAAATGTGGAAGTGAAGAAATGCCTGCAACAGTGGACAGGTATAGACTTAGAAAGGATCTGTAGAAAAATACAGATCAAAAAAATGCAAAATTCACTTCTGTATTACAGGGAAGCTCTGCATTTACAAGGACTGCAAATTAATTATACAGTCTAGCAGTAGTTGAAACTGCAGTTATATAGGGAAACAAAATAGGATACGAATGTGATTATCACTGTATCCTCATGACCAGACAAAGGTAGCAATGACATAAATTGAGACAAATATATTTGTTATATCAACAGTATATCAACAGTACCTCATTATGATGTGAAGAAGCAGTGACATTTTCAGGAGAAAGTTTACTGAATATCGGAACAGACACATTCAGGAATTCCCTACGTGTAATTGGGAAGAAAACAGTGCCAAAAAGATCATAAACACCATGCTACAGCTGTGAGAAGTCTATGTTGTATAGAGAATGCATCCTACTAGGAAAAGAGGATAATTCTTGCCACAGAGGTATATAGACAGTGTATTTTTAGCATGTCTGGAGTTCCCAAAAAAGCTAGTGGAAATTTCCACCCAAAAAGAAGGGCTACTAACTCCTTTACCCAAAGAAAACTTCAGAATTATTTGGTAATGAGTAAATGTGTTTAAAAAATTCATTCTTAGTATTATTTTCTTTCCCCTAGTAAAGCAAAAGTTATAATTACTTGGTGAGAAATCAGAGCTGTGAATAGCTGGTTATTGTTGGCATCACACCCAAGCACCACCACATTTTTTCCCACCTACTGTGTAGCATAGCTGGCAAGTCCCTGAAAATTAATGACCTACTCAGAAACAGATATTTGGACATTATTTTGTGAAGGCTGGAATGGTCTTTACTGCTAATATTGAGGGATAAGCAGCTATACAGAACCACGAGAACTCCAGGAAAGGCTATGTAAGTGTAACAGTCAATCCTCTCCATCTTTCCTTGTCCCCAGCATAGAATCAGTCATTGCCTCCTGACTTCCAATGTGAGTTACTAAACTCCAGTATAAAGCTAATATTCTAGTAAAACAAAACACACTTAAAACCAAACTTCTGGTGAAAAGTGGTAAAAAAGAAGTGTAAAGGGCCTTTTTTAGTTTTGTTTGCTCACTTTTGTGTGTTTTTCTCTTACTATATCCAGATTTTTTTTTTTTTAACACACACAAATCCTGAGAGTAGAAAATGCTATTTAGCAAGTCATCAAAAATATTTTTTTTTCTGGCAGAGCTATGTTCAGGAACTTGTGGTAGTTATAGTACAATGCATTAATATTGCACAATATTGCACAATAGCATTAACCTGTCCAACATTCTTTGTGTGAATAGAATAGCTGCCTTTGGTTACAAAACTGTTCACAGGAACTGTAGTGGCACAGAAACTGAGAAGACAGATCTCTCTAAAAAGAGAGTGATACAAAGAAATTACCTTCTTTCGAGGGAAATTGTTGCTATTAACATCACCACATTGAACATCTACTGAAAAACTACGTTAGACAGTAATGATCATGAAAAAGAACTTCACTGGAAATTTAAGTATTCAGGTCTCATGTCCTGGTAAAAATATTTTGAATTCATTGTAACAGAGGGCCTGTGCAAATCAGAATCTGTTCATTTACCTAATACACCCCTTTACACCTGCAACACTGTAAACTACTATATCAGTTACCAGGAAGAGGGGACCCAGGCCCAAAAATTAAATACAGGAACATGCAAGAGTATATGCACAATCTGAAACATTTTCAAATTTTCTGAAATCTATGAGTTCAAATAATTATGGACTTGGGAAACAAATTATCAATCTGTTTTCTATCAGGAAGACAATTGCATCAAGAAGACTCACTTGGAGCCCAATGCTGAGTAATAAACCACCCATGCAGTTTCCATTTTTGACTTCTTGCTTTTGGGGGGGTGTGTGAAATAAGCTGCAGATGAGAGTCAAAAGCACAGACTCTGGCAGCTTCTTTCCAATGAATGTATTTTCCTGGACACTTGCTGTTCTGGATTTTTACAGTGTGAAAGTAAAAAGAAACAGTTGTGCAGTTTAACTGAGATTTCATTTGAAGGAATTGCATGATGGTTTCATTACTGAGATGGCAAGTACAGCTCAATCTAGTCAATATGGAATTTCCTTTTTCCATTCTCTGGATATAACAGGATACAACAGGCAGTGAAATAGGCACTTAGTCACTAGATTTTTTTACAAATCTTTTTAATTCCCTTATTGCCCAATCTTCCAGTTGTTGTGAACTTGCCAACATTTTTCTTGACATAATTCCTGCAAAAGCAGGCCCTTAAATGTGAATTATAATAAAAAGAACCTGCAGCTGCTATCTGTGGATTGCCAACCATAAATACTAGAAATAGTGTATATATATACACATATACATATATATATATGTATATAAAATGTGACATTTCTTTAAAGACATCATCTAATAGGCTAACTAAATGTGATAACTATCAGCCTGGTTCATGACATTACATCATTTTACTCCTCACAAATCTTACCACCACAAGAAAGTGCCATTGACAACATGTGCTTTCCTATACCAAACATATGCTTTAAGTATTGCAGGAACTAACTTTTGAGTACTCTCTGAAGAGTATTCAGAAGTCTGGTCATAATTTCCAAGAAAATGCAGAAGCAATGAGATTTGCAGCCATAGGCTTAACTCTGGCTGCATAGAGATAATATATATGGAATTTGATTCAGAGTCTTGGAGTTACCTTCTTAGTGGCTGCACATCTACTGTGCATTGTCAGGTCCACACACCTGTGTCTTAGGAATGGATATCTGTCTCACCTTCTTCCTTCTCTGAAGAAATCTCACATTTTTTACTTGACCTTTTACAGGTTCTTTCACACCCTCTCTTTGGAGTTAAGTCTTCTATGGAATTTTTTCCTCTTTCACTTGACTGCAGCCCCCTCTTCTCAATCTCTCGCCTTCATACATTTTTTATTAGTGCTGTAGTTTAAATATAAAATTAGCTTACCATTCACCTAGGCTAATCAGATCTGACTACATATGAATGATATTTGGGATTATGCCCTGCATGAGGACATTTGCTAACTCCCTGAGGTCATAATTTTACTGTTGAGGTTTATGATCAGGAAGACTAATCAGTCTTGTGATGCAGACTTCAGGATTTCATTATCATGAGAATAAGTTTTTTTTCTCCAACTGTTGAAAGAAACTAGGAGTACAACTACTGTTTTATATCCACTTGATGGATAATTTCATATTTGTTTTTCCTTACTCTACTTCAGGAACCAGAACTGTGTTCTAAGAAAAGAAAGAAGAAAAAATTTAAAAGACCTTATGAAGTTTAGGAAGTGCTCCAGCCTTTTTAATTGTGTGACACGCACGTAAGAGCATAAGCAAGAATCTTCAACACAAGCACACAAGAATCTTCAACAGTACGTGAGGTGGGACAGTTTTTTACCTGGCTATGTTGTTAGGTAACCTACATTGAGAAATCTTGAAGAATCCAATTCTTTTCAAGATCCCTGAATTCCAGAGATTTCATCCATACGCTCAGATGCAGTTTTGGAAAGAGGAAGCAAACAGTTTGCATTTTCTTTCCATACACAGTGGTTGGTCTCAATTTTCCTAACAAATATATTTTCCTTTGTTATCATGAGTCCAGTATCCTCTTTATCTTTTCCAGTGAAAAATATTGCATAATGTCTTGTGGGTAAAGGGCCTGAACTGATAGTACATTTTCACATCCTAGGATTTTAATGTCTTTTAAGCATAGAAAGACCTCATGGCAGTGAAGTTCTGAAATCACACAGACTTTTAAGCAGATGTCTGGTATCACAGCTTAGCACAACACATAACTATGCACTGAAACATATATTGGACTGGTTCCTAGCAGTGACATGCTTTACATGCTTGATGTGCAGTCTGCTCACATGCCTTGCTAAATCTCATTTACTTATCTTTGGGGAAAAAAAATACTATTTCAGGGTGCCACCTAAAGCATCACTGGCAAAGAAAAATAAGGTATTTAGCATGTGTGAGCATATGTGGCGTATCTTCTCAGAGAGTAGAATGCATTAAAATGTTCCACTTACATTAACTTAACAAATAGGAACTGTAGCCATGGATCATGTCTGCAGAACACAACAGAAACAGTCTCTCCTCCAAAAACCTTACTCTAAAAGAATGAGAAAAGTGATAGATGTGAAAAAAAGGCTTGAAAATATTTCAGATAGTGATAAGAAGTGAAATTAATCTTCGTCTGCTACACAGTTATGGTTGCAGCCTAGCAGTCTACCCACTGATGTTTTTTGCAGGCATTGTTTTGAAGAGAGCTGTGAGAGAGAAAACATGAAGTGGCTTGGCTTTGCAAGTTCTAGAGGAAGCTCTTCCCAATTGTATCCTGCAGCATCACTTGACAAACTTTGATTAGAAACATTAACAACGGAAAAAGCCCTCTGCAGTGAAATTATGTAGGATGATCATCAGGGGCTCTGCTTCCTTTCCTGATTAGCTATTAGCACTGATAGTCAGCACTATACAAGACTTAAATTTGTTACAATCATGAGGGAAATCATCAGAGAGGAAGAGATAATTTATAAGATCCACATTACCACTGGGTAATTTTTTTTGCTTTTACTGAATCTTTCAGTAACTTCCTTAACGTTTTCCTCATTTGATTATTTTTATTTGCCTTTCCTTTCCACTGTAGACTCAAGTAAAAAACCTTAAATTCTACTTCTAATCAAGTAAGCAATCTAGCATTTATTTTGTTTTCAGTATTTTTAAGTGTAACTCAGCATGAGGTTTCTTATACAAAAATTTACAGAAGTTGTCTATAGAACTTTTATTCTTCCATATTCAAATCATTTAACAGAAAAAAAATTATTTCTTTCAGGGCCTGTTAATACAAGCTGAATTCAGTGGCAGAAAGCAAGCAGCAAAAATTTACTTCAATATATGAAATATTTACAGTAAAAAAGTAACACTCTTTGTTAGTTCTAGAAATAATAATAAAAGTTTTCTTCAAATATATTTTTAAATTACAAACTGGTATCTTATTAAAAAAAATTTTAAACTGCAGGCATCTCTATTTGAAATATCTCTAGGTTTATATTATGAAACACAGCTTAACAGATATTTTCTTTGATACACATGATTTACAAATATCCTACATCATCTCCACACTCCTTGTTTTAAAATTATTTATAGTTTGATAGCTCATACTTACAATGTTATGCCAGAAGAAATGGCTTTCACCAAAGGGCTTAATCCTCTCCATACTTAGCATAAAATTCAGTGAAAGACAGAAGAGCTCAATGGTTCCTCATGTTTATGTATGTAAAGGCATTGAATATGTAAGTGTTCCTCTCTTGGAAAGTGTTGCAGAAAATTAGTTGACAGAAAGGATGTGTAACAGGTCCCTGTTTTGTTCCTCTGTCGGTCAGATCTGCGGTGTCACGTCCAGCAGCTTTATTTGATTTGAGTGTGATTCATGCGCATGTAAATATGAAGTATGATAATACCACGGCTTATTCTGAAATGTTCAATTGGATTTTGTTTCAATGAAAAAGATGGAGGGAAAAAATCAAGAATATCAAGAGCTGGCACAAGAAGAACTGTATATGCAAAACTACAAGTATAATTGAAAGGGTGGATTCAAGCTCTTTTGAGCAGCAAAGCAGTTTAATCTGGAGGAATCTTGATCACATAATGGCAACTAATTTGAAAACTCATTCACTCCTAGGGATTATGGTAGAGGAAATTATTTGAGGCCAAGGGATCTTAGAGTGTGTGAGATTTTATCACCATTAGTACATATTATCCTCAGTAAGAACAGCAGGATTTAGCAAAATACAAAGAATCTCTCACAATGTTTTCTTAGCAAAATGTGGTACTTTTTAAAGGGAAAAAAAGAAAAAAGCTTTGGGTACCCAGGCAGTTTTGGATCTAGTAATCCCCATCCCAAACTCTACTCTTAAAGTACATGGAAAGATGGGATGCAGAGGCTGACAGAAAAAATTTAGAAGTTCAAACAGGAAGGTAAATGAAACAGTGCAAGAAAAGCAAAACTATTTCCACTGACTGAGCACCATAGTCTAATTAGAGCACCAGCATTGTATCCAGTTCCCTCACCTAACAGCCACTGAGGCATAACGACATAAAAGAAATCACCCTGAGAGTAGGAAAGCAACAAGCAGTGGAAAGTTCCATGAAGTGTTCCCACTGCAGATGGCTTACAAGGATGCTTAGAAATGGACACTTCACATGTATTTTGTCATAAATACATCACTAAGGAGATCTGAATTAGAGTCAATGACATCTGTATTGAATGACTTTGACAGTAATGAACTGCTTAGTATTTTTACCTTTAACATAGAAAATTATTTCCAATGTAGTTTTTGGATACCAGCTCAAAACTTTTTTAGTTTTCTGACTAAGGCATACATCTCACAGCGTATAATGCCAGTAAAACTGTTTTTCTGAAGTTTTGTTGTGACTGTTTCCCATTTTAATAACATGGAAAAGTTGGATGGTTTTTCCAAGAACCTGTTGCTTGGCATAAGAGATACTAAGTTACTTAATCATACATTACACTTCTAAAAATGAAGGGCCTAACCCACATCGAGACTTATAGCTCCAATTTGGTGTCCTAAAGAGTACCACATTTTATTAGCCTAACCTTGCCATGGTCATTCATGGTGAGAGAAGGTGACATATTTAGGAGAAATGTATAGATGCTGAACCACAGACACAGACCATAAAGTGGCATTTGGTTTACAGGGAGTTGGTTAGCTGTGCCTCCTTGTCCACTGTGAAACATGAGCCCTTCATTCTCACTTCCATGTGACAATCTTTTGTTCTCCATCTGCCCTTTTAATGGTTATTTTCCCCTTTTTTTGGTATCACCTATTGTATCTTTTGTTTGAGTTGATGCTGCTTTCCTAGGAAAGATGTTGGGCTTAGGCACAGATCATGTAGGTTGCTGAACACGGCATGAGTTGCAGGGAGTGGAAGGACGGTGCTAGCCTTACTCTTCACCTTCTCTGCATTCTCGGGAGGAGTTGGGGCACTAAGAAACACCTGGGCAGAGAAAACCACCTTATTTCCTGTGCCAGCAAGGAGACCTGTAAAAAGTAAATGGCTCAATGGCTCTACCACTACTACCTGTCCCGGGTCACTTCCACTCCCCTTTGGAGCAGCAAACAGCAAAGGTGTCTACTTTCCAGGGGTACTCTGGGCAGTGTGGTGAAAGGTGTTTCAAGACACTTCTTGCCTTGTTATGATGTTAATTGTATTTCAGCTGTCTCTCATTTCCCATTTCATCTGTCTCCAGAGACTTTCATTTGTGATTAGTTTTTGGGCACTGGTCTAAATGTGCCTGCCCATAAAGAGCCAGCCTAGAGCTATGGTTTGTAAAGAAGCGTAGTTCAGGTAGCAGCAGCTTTCTTACGACTTCTTGTTGCACTGCCATACAGTAAAACAGATTTTAAAATGGTAGAAGTATATAGGATTTAATTTTGAATGCAAGATTTCTGTTTCTGCATGGCATATAGTTCTTGCTATTCTAGCCTTAACATCAGTTCATAATAACTTACCCTATTTTTAGAATTCATGTAGGATTAACTTACTGGATTTATTTTTTATATAAGGACCTATTAATTAATCTCATTATTGAGGCTTATCATTTTTAATACTAGGAATTTGCTAATAAACAAGATCAAAATCTCTTAATCTTGGTGCTTTATAATGGGGGTATGGATAAAATATATAAAGACATAGCCATTTATGTCCTCCACATACATATGTGTACATACACAAACAAAAGGCACGGAAATATATATGTGTGTAGATATATATATATATATATAATTGGTACATAAAGATATCAACAATTTTGGATCCTTACTTTGTCACCAGTAGGGTAAATTTCTAACAAAGCCAAGGAAAATCCCTTTGTATCTAAGCTGGCATTTTATTTTCACGTCTTATTGCAAATAACCTTCCACTTAGTACAGGAATAACATGTAAGAGTAAGGTCAAACCATCACTACAGGCTGATCTTTTTTGCTTCATAAATAAACAAGTTGTTTGATATGACTAAATACAAGGAGAGAGATATGAGGGATGAAGACAGCAAGTCAAATTGAAAAGAACAAAGTTCTTATCCTAAACCACAGCATCACTGGAAAATTTTTCAAAATCGTGATTGACAAATGTCTGTTTTTAGTGCGGTGTAGACAGAGAACACAGTCCTTGAATAGAGGGATGTATAACAGTGTCAGGAGTGGTAATTTCTGAGTAATAAAGTATTAATTAGATTGTTGCTGAAACATTCTGCTGTCTACATTTCTAAAGGAATCTTGGTGGCAGGGTGTCAGAAAAGAACTACAAGAAGAGAAAGTTGTCTGGGAATAGTCTATTTGCAGTGAGAGTGGCAGAAGCTCTATTCATTTAGTTAATTAAGAAAGTGACTGGATCATATGCTACAAATATCCATGTGGGGAAGAGATTTTTGATAACAAATGAATTTTTAGCACAGCAAAGGAAGGCTTAGTAAGACACAAAGGTTATACTGAAAATGGTGAATGGAGTTTTCCAGCCATCTAGCATTTTGATAAACAGAAATCAGGCTTCCCATAATCTCCATTTCCAGCTGATGGCTTCTCAGCTTACAACAGCATTTTATATTTTCTCTATAGTACCTTTCTGAAATGCTTTGCAGCTCTTACTGCTGAATCTCCCGTGTAGTTCCCTGAGTTCTCAAGGCAATGCAGGTATTTTCACTGTCTATCCTGATTAGCTAAGCTTCCCACTACTATACTATCAGGATACTCCATTCCCACTTTTCTTTTATGACGATCAGGGAAAATATTTCTCTTAATACAGATGGCTCCTTTTCAATATTTTCCTAAATCACCTACCATGGTCATCTCACAGTTGTGCTCTTAAATTCCACTTTCTCCAAGCAAGTAAGCAGTTTTCAGCAGCATAATGAGTGCATTGTAAAAGGACAGACAGAATATGCTCCCTTTATTTCCTTTCTCTAGAAAATGAAGTCGTTCTATTTAAAAGAAAAGGAAAAAAAAATTAAAGAAAAGAAAACAGAATAGAAAGGATTGAGTTAGTTTGGCACATCCTGCTTTGGTAAACCAATATTCCACTTCCCTTTTATCTGTAGCTTTAACGGCCTTTCCCTTCAAAACCTGTTTTAAACCTACATGCATTACTGAGCCAGACTGACAAATCTGCAGTTGCACACAACAGCTTCATCTTCTTACACACAGGCAAAGCTCTTGTCTTTGGACCTAGTACTATCACTAATTGAGTAAGCTTCATTTATAATAGTTACTACTAGTCCTGTATTTTGGTGCAACTTCTCTAAAAGGACAGCCACTGCTGTGTTTGTTGCCCTTTTATTAAAATCACCTGTAATATTTTTTTATTTCTGTTGTCATTTCCATTATTTCAATCCCATTTATACTTCACTTTTCTCCTGTCACCAGTAATCATCAACTTACTGAAAAGCAGAGCAAATTACTCTTTTGGTTTGTGTCAATTGCTATGGTTTCTTTAACCTCTTTGCCATTCACCTAATTATTTTAGGTTTTTAGCATTTCTTCATCCCTAGGTGTCTCTATCCTGCTGTTTAGTGCATGAACACAGTGAAGAATGGCTGTAAAGTAATCATCTTTTTAACCTATAGTTTGTCCGCTGCTCCTCTGTGGTCATCTATGCCCATCTGGTGGTTAAATGCAAAGCAGCTGATTACTTTCAGTGAAGCTTGAGATAGTGTGTTTTTTCATGACTGAGGTGTGTTTACAGATAATTTCTGTGCTTTAGATGACAGGTAGTCACTTGTATAGCTGTTGCTATTCACTGAAGGTATGTTCTGTACCCACAACTTACCAAACTCTGGCCTTTGAAATACTAAATCCACCTAAAGGTCTAAATCTCTGCATCCTTCTAACTGATTTTCCAATTGCCCAATCTAAAGTTATTTTTTATAATGCCTTCCCTAAATGCAAACTGCTCCAACTACTTATAAGTTAATTAACTCTTTCCAATGCTCTCCAGTTGTGTCAGAAATTGTTGGTGAACTAATGTGTGCAGTAACAGCACAGAGATGTAACTCTGTCTTCAGAATGGTATTTTCTAAAGTACAACTAAATGAAATGCAAAATGAAAGTCTGTCATAATGACATTCTCAGCGAAATGTTTTTCTCTAGTATAAGCAATGAAACAGATTATTTGAGAAAGCAATTATATTTTTCTGCAAGTAAGAGTGATAAAATCTATGATTCCTTGCACTTTTATTTAAAACTATGGGAATTATGAAAAAACCCTCAGACTGTTGGGGAAATGATTGACTTACATTCAGCAGTATCCAGGAGGTATCACACTGCACTGAATAAAGAATACAAACATATAGTCCAGTCTAGAAGCCTCCTTTTAGTAAATACTTCCTTTTGTCACCTTTGCATGCTTATGTGTGGAGTTTGTGGAACCCAAAACTCTGAAGTTTTGAACTGAAATTCCTTGTTATCTCCTTTTGTGATCTCTCCCTGCCTTTTATTTAAGTGAAGTGATTCCAGAGCAAGAGCCAACCAAATGTCTACACTTTTTGATGGTGGAAGGTGAAACATACTTCAGGCTGCAATTTTTAAGCATCACCTTGATACTGGCTCCTGTTTATTTCCACAACTAAAAGAACTTCTAAGAAGATTAGCTATAAAACTTTATTAGTTGCCTCTCAGTTATTGACTAATACTCTCCCCAGGCATGCATTTTTTCATACTTTGACAAAAGTACCTGCCTGAGTGAAACCATGGCCCTTTTGATGTCAAAGGCAAAACTCAATTTCATGACTGGATTTTAGCCTCTGGTTATATTTTCAAAATATACACTTCAACAGTATAAAATGTCCTGTAAATCCCATGCCAACACAACCAGCACCCCAAATAGTAGGACATTTTTACACTGGCATGAATAATCCTGGCACCTCCCTTCCTGTGGGTTTGCTTTTTCTGTACGTAGGCATTTAGTTTTAAATTTTGGGAGGAAATGTTATTTATACTTCTATCTACATAACATCTACACCAGTAGAAACAACACTGGTAATAAATAACAACACAATTATGCTTGGTTTGCTTTTTACATTGCCTTTATGTTAACCCTAACCAATGCTGTATCGATTTTACATTTCTTAAGTGTTTTTCTATTTTAAAGTCCTCCTCAGTGCGGGCCTCTATTACAGCAGAGTGGTTCTTGACCCTCACCATAATGGGCATGCTCTCAATACCAGCAGCCTTTCCAGCACTCTCACTGGAGGGGAGTGCCCATGATACATTCACTGTAGTGTGGTGGGTAACACACATTTAGAACTTGGCTTAGTCCATTATATTTCACATCACTGTAAAACCCACCAGAAATAAGTGAAGTACTTTTTAATGGACACTGTATTGTTTCTATAATGTACATTCTTCTTGGGAAAAGATTGTTTCTTTTCCCTGTTAGACTGAAGGGTTCCTTTTGAACCCAATTCACTCTTGATTTGACTGACTGCAGACTCTTACTTACCAAAAATTCTCACAGTCTTGGGTCACCACAATATCAGAGAACACAAGCCTTCCTGAACGCATTGAAGATACAGTAACCAAAGAATAATAAAATGCAATTCAGAGAGGTAAAATTACAGGTTTTAACACAAGGATCACATAAAGATAGACGCAGAGAATCAGGGATGATGGACCAGTGCTCTTTCCCCAGTCTTTTTTTTTTTTTTGACAGAATCCTTCTACTTAGGAACTGCAATACATATCTTACGAAAACAAACAAAAAAGCTTTTATTCTATCAGAAGGATTTCTTTTCATAAATATAAGTTGAATAACAGGTAACTACGTTTCTTAAGGAAAAAACAGAATTTAAAAATTATTTTAAAATAACCCCCTGTGGTAAAAGACACTCATAAAACTGGGCATGAATCACAGGCACAAGAGATTTTGGCATGGATAGAACATACTTATAGGAACAGCACTAAAAGGATTACTTGGCTTTTGGGAAAAATTGTCCCTTGCAAGCATAGATAATCCTCACCAGAATTGAATAAGAGAAAATTTTATTTAATATACAATCCATGGTTCTTATGTTTAGAGACGTTATAGTTTTTTACAGATCACCCTGTGTGAGCATGAATATATGGAAAATATAGATGGAAACTGTAAAAACTGAAATGGAAGATCAAACTCATCCAGTTTTTCTAACAAAAAAACAAATAAACAAACAAAAATTATACATGGGATTTAAACAGATGTCTTACATGTGGAGACTGCTCATATTTTCCCACTCCCTATAGTGTTTCTGTATGTAGTTATACTGCATGATACACAATTCTAAAATGCCAGAGAACTGTCATACACCACTCTTGTTTTCATTAGGTGAACAACCTATGCCAGAGCTCCTTGATCAAACACCATTCAACAGTCACACAAAATTCTATTAAAGAGAACAGAAAAAACTTTGCTATCAACACTCAACTTACTATAAATATTATCTTCTTACTCAACTAATCTGCTTCCTCTCTGATTATTAGGTTTGTATCAACTAACTTTATTGACATAAAAACCTTTGCTTAACTTTATTTCTATAAGCCTCACAAACCTAAAAAGTGCTCATTACTACATTTACTCATATTTGTGCAAAACTAAAGTTGCTTTTTTGTTCTAATCAGACTCATGTTTTTCAGTCTTATTGAGAAAATAGAATTAAATGGAAATCACCAAGAGACTAACTTACCCACATTTTTATTACTGGTGAGAAAATGTAGAAAGATCTCATTTTCATTGTTTGCTCTCACAATTTGCAGCTTTGGCAGTTTACACAACACTTTTTTTTTTCTTTATAAACTGAGCTCTTTTATTTTTGGGCTGTTGAGACTCGGCAAACATGAAACATAAGGATATCAGTTTTATTCACTTTTCAGATTAAAAGTAAGCTTTAACTGCTCTTGAAAATCCATTCCCAATCCTATGGTTCATGAAGCACAAACTGCCCCACCATGTGAGCTGTGCCTTCCTGCACACCTGACCTACTCCAGTTTCCTGGCCTATCTTCACAGCTCAAAGAGAATTACAGAAGATAAGTTCTGATGCAGTCGAGTGGCTACAGGGTACTGAAAGCAACATTAAATAAATGAACTATTGTTAGCTATCAGTTTGGCTCTCTGCCAACCAGCTAAATGAATCACTTTGAAAAATTAAACAAAAAGAGGTTTAATTTGACATGACTGTTGTTTGACTTTCCGCTTTTTTGTTTTAGTGGGGACCCAAGGCTGATGCCATGCCATGCTAGGCAGAGAATAAGCACCACATATTTGTCCATTACCAGCCCATAACTAATGCATTATACCCTCTTATTTTTCACTTCTATTGTTTGCTATAAGAAATCTGTAGTGCAGACTCATAAATCTACAATAAAGCCCCCGGATATTTTTCAATTAAAACTTCTGTATCCTCTTAAAATATTTAGCTGTTTTTCTTTGCTCTTTATGTAGTAACTAAGCCTGTAGGGATACTGAATACAGATAGCTAAACAATTTCGGGTCTTTAGCAGTTTATGTGTGCCCTTCAATCTCTGAGAAAAGGCAAAGGGCAGGAGAGGCAATAAAATGTTTTACACACTGAATTTGGCTTGGTTGTGTAAAATGTTAATGTTGGAGTAAACCACCAGTTTGGCAAATAAAGTTAGCATGAGGCCTGTTGCCTGGCCATTTACAGTTTTGTGTTTCTTCTCTTCAGTAGGTTTCTTTCCCTTGTTGCTACTTACAATAAACACTCTGGGCCAAATTTTCCACCCAGCTACAGCATGTGACCACGTTGGCACTAATTCAGTAACACTGGTGTAACCAAGGCAGAAGAATTTGCTCTTCACATTTATAGCCTCCCTTTCATCTGAGGATATCAAAGAACAATCCTGACCAAAATCAGGTTCCAAGATCTAAACCCTCCAAAGCTTTGTGAGAGTGTAGAGCCAGCCTTTGCAGCCAGATCCAATTCTGATCCATATTTAAGGTAATTCTGCCTTGATCTGAGAGATGTGATTAGTTATAACACTCCCTACACAGAATGGGAACCTGAAGGGAACATTGAGAATTATTAAAACCTGTGGCTTATTTCAAAATCAACTTCTTGTTTAGAGACATAATTGTGGTTCTAGAGGGCATAAGCCCAAAACAGCTCTGAATATTTTGTTTTTTGCTTTGTGCAAACCCAATTGCATTAATAGTTTTGCCTGAAAGGAAAAAAAAACCTATCTAAAGAATTTGAAAACTAAGTTCAAGTTGCCTGGAGAAAGAATTAAACAAAATAAACTGTTACTATGAAACACATTAATCCATGCCTTCTAATCAAAACAGCAGAAAACCATTTCAATTCCTTCAGTCAATCAATCAATTCAGTCAATGCGATACATTTCCTGCAATGTTTAGAAACTAAAATTAAAAAATACAGAAGTGTCATCACTACAGAAGAGAAAGAATTCATAATTTTAAAAGAACAAGCAGTAGGGGTCATTTGGATTGAGTTGACTTCCATTATGAGCGTTTCTTTAAAACATGCCCTGTCCTGCTTAGGGACCCTGGATTTGCCAGATCCAGAATTCACCTGAGCAGATGGCTGGGCTGATCACAGCCTGTTTCAGCTTGTGAGGATGGAAGTAACAGGCATAAGTCCCACTCCCTCCTTGCAGAGGAAGCCAGGGAGGTCAGTGAAGTTTCCTATGGCCTTGTTCATGAGCAGACACTAAAATCACAATTTTTCAAGCTACTAAAAATTGTATTTACTTAAAAATAAAAATTTTATTTATAAAAAAAAAAAAAAAAAAAAAAGAAAAGTAAATTGTAAAAATTAACACAGGCTGGGCAATGACTTGGTAGAAGTAAATCTTGAACTGAATTCAATTTTTCTCATTGATTTCTAAAAGCTGGGGGAGAGGCGCAGGGGGTGCGGGGTGGGGGGGAAGGGAAGAATAATTACTAGAAAATAAATAGCTAAGAAATTTAAATACCCCAGCCTTAGCATGGCACAACACCCCTTCTCTACAGAGAATTCAGCTGTGGGGCAGATGAGAGCAAAACAACATTTTTAAAAGCTGTAAGTCTGCTTATGTTGTTCTGAAGTATGACCAGAATGCTAATGGGGCAGAGCCAGGCTCTGTTTCATGGACCTCCCACTGAGTTTATGCTTCACACACTGCACAAAAAGACAAGTTTTGCATGTTAGACTAAAATTAACTCTTCCTTTTCCTCCCTCTAAATGAAGAAAAGTGGCACTGTGCAGGGTGCTGCTGTGGGCCTGGGAATCCAGCTCCCCCAGCTGCTCCCAGCGCCACCAGCCAGCCCGTGAGCAGCAGCACGGCTATCAACAGCAGCTTCTCTGCCATCAGTGCTGCAAGCCAGGCAGTCCTTCCACAGAAGGATTTCCAGTCACAGGATGTCTATCTGCCTAGATCACCCCTGTGAGCTGCTGGAAAGCCAAGTCAGAGGTGATTTCTTTGGCGTAGGCTTTTATAGCTATACAACAGGCAAGTCCTCTTGACAGAGGACTTAATTCACATTAAAGTGAATTTTAATTTTGGGTTAGAAATGAATGGATGTAAACCATCGTAAATATCAGACACACTCCTCTCTCAGAATGGGTGACTGAAAAAAGGTACCTATGTTTTTGCAGTCTTTTCTATGACTCAAATATCTGTTCCTTTACTACTTGTATTTCACAGGCTGAAATTTCTCATTGAATAATTGCCAACAGGCAACAGCTACCTTTTTATTTCCTGTGTTTTATAAAATGACCCTGAGCTGTAAGCTCTTAAACCCAAATCAGCTACTTTCACAATTTCAGTGATTAGAATTTGAGAGCAACCTAAAAGGTCGATGATAGCTGTCTAATGCTTTAGTGCTCCTGACAGATTAATTGCAGGTTCTCTGCTTTGAAAGGTGGGGGAGATTTAAAGGAAGTTTTAGAAGCAAGAATATTCTTTTCAAGGTACTGAATGTAACACATTTTCCATTTTAGTATATATACATATAATTTTGAATAGTAGTAATATAATTTTTACTTGAAGTTTCCCCTGAGAAAGTACAGAACTATTATATTCACCTTTTAGAACATTTCTTATAATAAAAGAAATATGTGTACACAGCTTCTAGGTCAACATTATTCAAAAGAAGGTCCTTGTGTATTTTTGTAACAACTGCCCTTTCTTTTCACTTCATTCGCTCTATAAATCTCAGGTTAGTAAATGCTAAGAAGTGAGGATTTTGTGGTATTTGATATTAGATTAATTAGCTCTGACAAATAAAATTCACATGCACAGAAACCCATATTATACACTCTTCTAACTTATCCCTTATTCACTAAAGCAATAATGAGACCTGGACAAAATCATATTGGAGAAACCAAAGACCTCCAAACACTTTCTTTGGGGTAGCTGAGCCCTAAGTGTAGGGAAAGGAGAAAACTAATTACATTTGAGATTTGTACAGACCACCATGAACCTATCAGGCTTTTTTTTCTCAAAAGTGAAAAAGATACAACACATACCATAGTACAGAGCCTGAGGAACACTAAAGAATATCATCTTTTCCTCAGGGCCTCCATGCAAAAACATACTTGAACAGAGGCACTAGTGTACTCTAAAGCCTTTGTGTTGTATCCAGGAAGGATGCAGACACTTAAAGCAAGGCTGAAGTTGGACCTGAGACCCTGAGACTAAAATTGGAATCCAAATAAGACTCATCAATTGTTTCAACTGCTGCCTAATCTTGAAGTTGCCTAAATTTACCCAGTATCTATCTATATCTATATCTATATCTATATCTATATCTATATCTATATCTATATCTATATCTATATCTATATCTATATCTATATCTATATCTATATCTATATCTATATCTATATCTATATCTATATCTATATCTATATCTATATCTATATCTATATCTATATCTATATCTATATCTATATCTATATCTATATCTATATCTATATCTATATCTATATCTATATCTATATCTATATCTATATCTATATCTATATCTATATCTATATCTATATCTATATCTATATCTATATCTATATCTATATCTATATCTATATCTATATCTATATCTATATCTATATCTATATCTATATCTATATCTATATCTATATCTATATCTATATCTATATCTATATCTATATCTATATCTATATCTATATCTATATCTATATCTATATCTATATCTATATCTATATCTATATCTATATCTATATCTATATCTATATCTATATCTATATCTATATCTATATCTATATCTATATCTATATCTATATCTATATCTATATCTATATCTATATCTATATCTATATCTATATCTATATCTATATCTATATCTATATCTATATCTATATCTATATCTGATTGATTCCGTGCTTCTTCTGATATTTCCAGCCTATTTATGGTCAGGATCCAGAAAAAACATGTTCCACTAAAACCTCTAAGTTACTAAATGCAATACACATTCAGAGAGACATTTAACATATATTCACGGAACTGGGCTTTCTAGAGGCAGGAGTTGTGAGACAGTGCATTTATTTTTTTTTAACAACAAGAGGTGGGTGCACTCCTTTTTAAACAAGAAATTCCACCATTTACCCAGGAAGGTAGAAATACAAATTCAACAACATAAGGACATAGTTAGAGAGTGCTCAAATTGTGCCCCTGGAGCTGTTGGCTAATATAGAGTCTATCATGCATACAAAGATCAGTTGTGATACTGCAATTACAGCACAGAGTATGTTTCTGAGTGGTAGCAATAGAGACCATTTGCCAACCAGATGGAGTATTCTGGGTTCTGGTACTTGCTCCTGAGGCTGGAATAAGGACAAAAATCCAGAATCATCACTGTGTTGTATGTAAACGGAAAGCACACAAACAGGTTTCTTCTTTGCTTTTTTGGGTCAAATATCTTAAATGCTTTTCTGGATGGCGTCACAACTTCAATAGTATAGGCAGTATAGTTTAAAGGTATTTTGTGGGAAGTAAGAAATTATCATTTCCTGCCCTTGGTTACATGGAACCCTTGACTCTCAGTAAATGCCCTCCCACATCAACAACCCAAATTGGAGCAAACTTCAGCTCTACACCATCACCTCCATGTCCCCCTGGCAGAAAGAAACTGATGACTACAGCCTGAACTCAAAGCCTCTGTGTGTTATGGCCAAGTTCCTGATGAGATCACAAAGAGACCAAGCCTGCAATGTTCATTTCAGAGTCCACTTGCCTGCATGCAGGTTTGCCCCTCAAGACAATGGCTGTGATCTCAAGTCTTTCAAGTCCTCAGATTTTTAGTCCTTACACTGTCAGCCAATCAAGAGAAGCAGATGGCTGTCACACTACCAATAAATGTGTAATCAAATACTCTGAAATTTGATGGTCTTTCTTGAAAAGTGTTCTAGACAGGCACCCAAGGTTACAAATATAAACCCTTTGAAGCTGTAAGTCAGATTTGTTCCTTCAGCAGAAAATCAAGATTCCTAATGTTTTTCTCTGGCCCTCCACAGAAAGCTACCTGTACAGGTCTCTTGCAGATGTTTCTCTGGTTTGTCCTCTCTCCCCATGCTTAGCACAGCTAACCCTAGCACTTAGCACAGGGTGTGGGATACAGTCTAGAATGCCTAATTTAAAAGTGCCTAATTTTTAAGCAGCCTTAAAAGGGCTAGCCCTTAGTCTCTGGACTGAACCAATTATTAACTCTTATGAAAGTATAAGTGTGTTCAAAGACAGTCTTTAAATAACAGTCTGTGAATAAATTCTATGCTCTTCTGTTTTGGCTCACCTAGGTAGTGTCCGCAGTACTCTGTGAGACTCCTTATATAAAAAGCTCTGAAAACCTTGCTGTTTCAGGTCAGTAAGTCAGGAACCTATCTAATACTTAAACTAAGGGAAACATCCTCAGAGTGTTCTTAACTGAAGTCTATTTAAAAATTTAAGCTAAACCAATGCAACTTGTTTCTACAAGCTCAGGGCACACTGCCCTGCATTTATTCTGCATATACAGACTTCTCCAAAGGGAGCACAGGGCATAAGATCCCAGGTTTGAGAACAGTCCATTCCATATAATCCTGAATTAACTTGCAAAAAGGCCAGCCAGTGTTGGTTAATGCCATTCTGGCTATGGGTTTAGTACATGCTGTTCCCTCTAATACCTCATTGCTCTACATTCTTAATTCACTTGAGCACTGTGCGTGCTCAGTTTTGGTGCAACATTTCATATTGCAAAATTCCCCCTGCCATCACTAGCAGGCCTACCAGGAGATCTGGAGATATTATAGCCCTTATTCATAGTTCTAACAAAAGACAGTTTGGTTTTTTGCTCTGTCCCTACCAAATTCTTTACATTCAAAGCCATTATGTGCCAGAAAGCAGGCACGAAGTGGACTGTCTTTATTTCTCAAGGCTGCTAAAAACCAAAGAATAGGTGGCTATATGAAAAGGGAACTAAGGTAGACACAGCAAAGGACACATCCTCTTCTATGTGTCACCAATTGTCACCCTATGCTTGCATGAACTGAACCCAAATTTTAAGAAAGATGGAAGTCTAGAAATAAAAAATCTGCTTATTTTTTAACTGAAACTAAATTCAAGTTTCATGTGCGGAATTAGGAGACTTTCATAAAACCTCGTCTGGCCTTGGATGATTCTGAGGTATTTTTGTTGGGCCCCAAACTCTATAAACTAGCCACTACTAACAGCTTCCTTCTGTGAAAGGCTCTGGTTCAAACTACAGCAAAACTCAAAGGCTAAGTCCAAAATAAACAGTTCCTGTAAAAGTAAATTGATAAATAGCTCCCCTGTAATCATATAATTAGTGGTACAATGTGCTAACCACTTTTGTGAAAGCAATTTTAATGCTTGCCATTCACATTGTCAAAAATATCATTGACCCAGTTGCTTAAAAACAATTGCTGAAATGAATGTTGGTCTCTACTGTGGTTATTAATGCTGGGGCACATCTTGCTGTATACACACAGCAACAGTTCCTTCATTGGTACACATCCATGCTGTGTTTTTTATTGTTTCCTAAGAAAATTTGGAGACTGAGGCAGGGTGGCAAGGATCCACATCTGGCCTGCTCACTTGCCTCTGGTCACTGGATCCACTAGCCAAACTTCCTACATACTGATGATCAGTAGCTGGTAGGAAACATTTTGCAACAACAAATTCAAAACTCTTGATACCTAAAGCTTCAGTTATAGAATCATTCTTCATAGAACATAGATGTGACCCCCTCCCCAAAGGCTTTCTCCTCATAGGGATAGACTCCTGCATTTGCAAATCAGGTAAAACCCAGGGTAACAAGAGGGACTTTAAGGAAATTTTGCACCCCTTACTGGAAAATAGAGATCAAGATGTTTAGAGCTATGTACAATTAGGTCTAAATAAATGTTGGAATTTCATCAATAGAAGCAAATACCCTCCTTTTAACTTTATCCAAGATCATCATCAAGCGTGCAAAACTTCTGCAGTCTGCAAAATGTTTTATCTTTGAAAAACTCTAGTCCTTACGTATGAAGAGTTTTCCACTTGCCTACAACTAATTCAGTAATAATAGAACACTATTTCTCAAGATGTAGACCATTCCTTAGGAAATAGACTAACTTCAGTGGGCAACTTTCCTAACAGAGGCTAAGAAGCCATTATTAAAAATCAAAGCTCAAACTCTTGTGGTTGTAATAGATGCCTGCAAAAAAAAAGGAGCAATTGGGTCAGAAGGGTCTTCCTGCAGCTCTTATATGCACTAAATCCTCCAAATGCAAGAGGTGCTAATGCCAGTACTGCTCACTATTTCACTACTAATGCAAGTAAAGAAGAAAAAGTGCCTTAGGAGGAATTCTTAACCCAGTGATTCTGAGTGTAAACAGTAAAAAATGGCATATAAAAAAGAAAAACCAAAATATACATATGCTAAGGTGTTTGAAGTAAAAAGCTCATGAAAAAGCAATGGGTTCGATTGATTTCACTTTGGAAATGAGCTCAGCTTTTAAAAGACTAAGAAGTACTGTTACAGGAAGATGTAAAGATTTTACAGTAACAACAGATGCCCAAATAGCAACAAAGCACTACACACAAAACTCCTGACTTGCAAGTAAACAGCTGTGCAGCCCTTGCCTATTATTTTCAAGTCTCAATTTTCAACTCCTTGCCTCCTGAGCTTAAAATAAAATTCTTTACTAATAAACCAATAAACCTACCTATAAATATTATCTACCATTCAAATGTCATTTAACCCTAGTTTGACCCAGATAAGTGACTCCCAAGCTTTCTTTATCAGCACACCTGGTTTCAGGACAATAAACCCAATTCTGGCTGATCCCTCCCCAGGAATGATACAGCTTCCATGTCTGGGAAACACTAACCTTGATTGTAAGACTTACAGAAGAATGAGCTGAAGTGTCACCACCTTCAAAAACAGGTGTATAGTCAATATACCTTTGACTTTGAGTTCTCAGTATAAATACAGACAATCTCATAGGAGGTACACAAATGTTCATTCAGCCAATCTATAAAACAAGGACCTTTTTCCTACACCCTGGACCAAGTAAAAGGGAAAAAGGAGAAGCTTATATTGTTACAGATATTTTTATTTCTAAATACTCAGGAAGAACTTTGATACTTCAGTAATGGGCTAGATGGACTGTAGAAATAATTATGCAAAAATCTTATCCAGGGCAACAGCATCAGGGTTTGATGTCTAAATAAAACAGTATTCTGACATGTGCAGCTCCTGTGATGGACTTGAAAGAAGACAAACCAAATTTCAAAGGAATAGCAAGCCAAACCTATTGAATACAAACATGGTGTTGAAGCCAGTCATTCATTCCTCACTAGTTCAAATGTTCTTCCATACCGATGGGGCTTGGAACCCAAGTCATAGCAAAGAAAGCCATTTAGCATCAGTGGTGGAAATAAGGAAAATTAAGACTGGAGCTGTAAAAGCAAATGGAAATATGTGATGTAGGATCGGGATTGCCATGTGCTGTTTGCTGTGGAAAATACCTTGAAAGTAAGTTTGTCTATAAAATGGATGGTATACAAACGTCTGCAAGAAATTCACTAAAAAAACTAGCTCTAAATCGACAGGAAACACTGAGAAGGCTGGAATTTGGATTCGTATTCAGCCCTTCAATGAGTTCCATTCTACAATCATTCTTGTTCAGAACAACTCCTTTTCTACATGTCCATACTATCAAAAAGCACCATGACTTCCAAAGACCATCACCTGGAGTCTGGGTGTCAGCTCCACTCACAGATCATACCATGCAAACACTGTAATTTCCACCCAATCTCGAGAAATGCAGCTCAGCACAGATCTAGAAATAGATGCTAAAGGCAAAACCAACACACTGTTACATTAAACAGGTAGTATTTCTTCTTGTTTGCTTTCTAGTCCTTTTCTCACTTTGAGCACATACTGCCTTTTTAAAAAGTGGAATTAGGATCTACTCCATATTTCTGTATTTTTAACAGAAAACAAGAGTTAAATCCTTTCATGACACAGCTGTGTGGAACAGAGTAGAAGAAAACTTGATCATGTTGGGGAAGGCATGGGGGGAAGAGGAGGCAATACTCTTTCGTTGCTTTGCTCCGGACATGCAGGAAGAAAGACAAGATGCAAGGGATGTGGTTTATTTTGGCTGCAGCTTTATTAACTCAGCTCCTCTGGGAAGTACCATCAATAACTTGTACAGTACAGGTCGTCATTCTTTCCGTAATCATTCCCACCTGCTGTTGGCCTCCTTTCTACCACCACTCCTCCCCTCACTCCTCCCACCCCCACCTCCACAGCTGGTCACCAGCTCGCTACTGACCACCATATCCCCTCAAAAGAGAGTAAGGGGGCTGGAAGGGACAATTGATTCCTTGCTGTTACAGACTTTAGCAATTCTTACTCTCTCTCAGCTTTTTACCTTTCTTCAGTTCCATTTTATCGCAGATTCAGATCTTTGTGGAACAAATGCCTATATTGCACATCTGCCTTATGAAGGAGAAAGTAGCTTGGCTGAGCTTGTCCACCCCTCCATCCTGTTTTCCAGAGAGTTAACAGTGCAGATTTGTGGCTAAGCATAAAGCTGCCATCACACTCTTTGTATGCAGACTCAGCAAAGTGCCTCAAATAGAAATAAATACCTTTTATCCAGAATTCTGATTATCACATTTACAATTGCTGTAACAATTTGAAAATACCATTTTAAATAGCAAAGGAAGTGGGTTTTTGCAGCGGTCAGAGAAAGTGAGAAGCAGAGAACAATCTAATTCCCATGATTTTTATATACACATCAGAAGATCTCTTTCACTTGCACATAGTCTTTGGCTGTAAGAATGGATATGATGCCTGCAAAGAGGGAGACCAGAGGGCTTGGAATGAGAGGGACAATGTGTTTCACAAGTGTTGACTGCATCTAAGGGGGGATGTGCCAGCTGACTATCTGCACACACAATCAATCCCTTGGGCTGTTCACACATCAAGTTTATATGAAATGTGTGTCTGCATGTAGACCTGCTCCCCAGGTTTCCTGGCAGGAAGATGGACCCAGTGTGTGTGCAAATTCTGTGTGGACGAATGAAGGATGAACAAATGCAACAAGAATTACACTCCTAACAAAAGTCTGTCTTTTAATAAAATAGCAAATATACAATCAAAAGCACACACAGAAAAGGTTTTCTGATACAATGCCAGCCATTTATCAGGTAAAAGCCACAAAAGTGTCTATGGAAAATTCCATCTGGTATTCCAATGTTATGACTGCTGCATCTTAAAAAGCAATCAGTCTATTTTTGTACTTCTGTTCGTCTAAGATTTTTTTATTTGTTTTGGCAACATATCTACATTTTCTATGAATTATCAGTGAATGTGGGAAAGGCTTTCTAGGACCTTCAGTGCAACAAATGTTTTTGGAAATACTTTTATTTCTTAAGCCATTAAAATGCAGTTGTAAGCAGTAGCTATGTTATCACTGCCATGTCATTTTAGATAATTATCTCCCTTCTACAAATAACAGCTAGTGCAGACCCACTGACCCTTCTCCCTTCTGAACTAATTCTCTTTTCTCCTCTCTTACTGCTTCAGTAACCAAATTGAAATAATTAAAAGCTATACCAGTTTTAGAGGAAGTGTAAGAAAAGAAATGGATCTATTCCCATTGACTTTAGAGAAAATGGGACATCAGTATGCATGATGCTGGCTCCAGGAATACAAAAATAGAAGGACTTTGCATTTCTGCTTTCATATTTATTTATTTTTCACACAAAATGAATTAGTAAAATCAACTGCATAAAGAAAAAATGCATTAATAAAAATGGAACACATTTTCATCTGGGTTTTATGTTTTCTAAATTAATTCCCTTGAAAATTAAATACATAATTGAAACAGAAATTATGTATTTATTGCTCACAAAAATATATCATGCTCAAGATGCTGAATGTTGAACTACTTAGAGAAATTTATTCCTCTGCATTTTTCACATGAAGTTGTATTATGGGAACTGATGGATCTTTTCTGGAATCAAGGACATTTGTCTCTGTTCCCAAATGCAGAAGAATGGAAATACAGTATTCTATCATTATGCTGTGCTTGGTCCAGGTCCATTCAATTTTTTTCCTCATGTTTTGGAAACATACAGACATGAAAACCAATGTCTGCCTGGCCCAGCAGGAGATAGTAAAATGCTTCACAAACACCAGATGGGATTTTAACAATGTTTGTAAAACATAAAACGCTTGAAGCATTCTCTGCAAACCAAAAAACTGAGCATGTTTCATCTCATTATAAGTCTTTTTTTTCACCTAGTGGATTTTTTAAAATTTTTATTATAAGACTGACATTAACAGATCTCTGATGTTTAAAAGAGACCTAAAAATCAATTACTTTGGAAACTAATATTGATACAGATACTTATGTGATATCACCAATGTAAATACTATGCAATCTTTATAATGTGACATGCATGGTCTCAATGCTGGAAAAAGAAAACAAACTATATTTTTGTTCCATTCTTCTATTAAATAACAAAGGCATTTGTGGGTTTCAAGATACTGTATTATGTTTATGTTTCTAACCATCAGATAACATTTTAAAAGTACAAAAGTAGACTGCCTATCCATCATCACATCGGAAGAAATAATAATGAGCTCCTACTCCTCCAGGATTAGGAATGCTGCTGAATGGAAAATTTAAGAAAGCTGCTTTTGCCACAAGATACAAAGTGATTTAAACTGAAATTGTCTGGGGGAGATGAGCCAAAGGCACTGAATTTCTTATTAAAAAAGGAAAACATTTCAAAAAGATTGAGAATAGTTATTTAGACTATTTTCTAACTAATTTTCTGTTAGTTCAGTCTTCCTTTCAAAGTTATCATCTTAAAATGTATGGCAGCAATAGCTGAAATAATACCCTTTAAAATGGAATTATATATTTAGAAGCAATCAAAAAAAAACCAACTAATGTCAAAGTAATAGTTAAGTTCACAACCTTTCTGAAATTTCAGCATAGCGCCCTAATAATGGATGAACAGAACCATCACAATCTTGAAATTCTTCCCAAGATGGAAAATCATTTTAGGCTATATGAAACAATTAAGTTAATTTTCATGTAATACAATATAATATAATTCTCTAAAAGGAGAGACTACTTGTTCTCTTAAATCCAAACATAATCTGAATTAACTGAATAGTTAATAGAAAGCATACTGTACAGAAGTATTCTTATTTCTCTTGCTAAACATTTCTGCTTATAGGGTACCTTGCTCTTTGCCAAACAAAGGATATGCAGCTCTTGCATAATCTGACAATTTGCTGTCTCCATCCGACAAAGCAGTTATTCCAAGCCTAGGCCTGTTGTTAGCATTAATTGGTGTGTGCTGTCCTGATCAAGGAGACCTGGTGTCCCCAGCTTGGTAAGCTGCAAAGTCACACTTTATGGCTCCCCTTGGATGCAGTCCCTTGCATCCCCAGCAGCACAGCCATCTGGGTTTAACCAAAGGGCTCTCCTTTTGTCATGCCCTGAAGATGGAGCTGCTGCACTCCCAGGGGAAGTGGCAGACAGTGACTCCAGAGAGCCTGGAGCTGCTCTTCCTCACCTCCTGGCAGAATACTGTGAGCAAACAGGACAGTAGCACTGGTGTGGCCCTAAAGAACAAGAGGTCAGGCTGTGTCCACTGAGTGTAACTGGAAGGGTGGCTTTGTATGAGGCAGGAATTCCAAGCTCCTGCAAGCCAGCAGAACTCAGATGGGGCAAACTCCTACTCACCCTGGGGGGCACTTCTGCATGGGCCTGGTGGCAACTTCAAGGACAATCAGGGTCACACTGAAGAAGTATTAAGCAGCACACGATGTAATGGTGATAATGGTGGAAAATAGATTTTTTGGCTGCTTCTTCAGGAACTAGACACCTCATTTAATGCAGTTTCAGCAAACTTCAGCTTCAGGAACTAAGTGGTGGTAATGCAAAATAGCTTAGCTTAGAAAGATTTCATTCCAGAAATGCCTATTGCCATCTGAAGGTACTTAGGAGAGTGTGGCAGTCTAGATATCTTAGCATCGGGTTTACTAGATCCTCTCAGTTGCAATTTATATTTATCATATAATTTTAAAGATGTGTCAGAGGAATTGTGGCCCCCTAGAATATGTCCCTTTTATTTGTGACTCTTGGATGACTTCATGCATAAAAGGGCAGGGTGTTGAATGACGCAAAGCCACAAATGAGTTATGCATGGTCATCTTTAAACCAGAAGAGTGTTTAGAGCCTTTAAGTTTCCCTATCCCTTTGTACTGCAGGCCAGATTTTCACAAGGTGAAGCTTGATAGCCATATATTTTATGATCTTAACTTTTGCATCAGAAAACACCACAATTGTAAACACGGCTTTATTTTGAGAAAACACATGGATATTTGTGTGACTGAAGGACCAGTGAGGTCTTACCGAATTCAGGATGAACATTTCCACCAACTTCAGTGGGATTAATGTCAACAGTAAAATCATACTTTTATTAAGAAATGAAAGATTTCTGTAGACAATTGCATAAAACAACAAAAGGATGGAGTCAGATATGTCATGATGTCTGGCTTGCTTTGTGAAAATCCTACACTGAAGGTCATTCAAGAATGATTTCAGGAGAGGCAGTGCTGGCATAACATTTACATTATGTTTTTTGTAGAGTTGGTTGTTCTAATTATTTCATAGCGGACATGGCTATAGCAACTGAAATGTTATGAATTATTAATTGATTATTTTCATTCTCTTTTCCTGTGGTGCATTATTGTATTTTCTGAGGGTTTCATGTGAAGTGCAGTTTGTGCATTTTAGTTATATATTTTTAAACCAGTAACACTATCAGGATAAAGAAAAGCCAAAATAAATTCTACTCATGAAAATTTTATTTTGGTTAAGTAATGTATATATATGTACACATGCTACACATTTGGCTGCATCCATTTACAGACAAAATCTGCCTTCATAGAAATTTATGTGCTGAAACAAGGGACAAGCTTTAAAAGCTGGAACACTTCAGTAGAGATCTTTTTATAACAATCCTAAAATTTGAATTACTCAGTTCCACATGTGGCACCCCCCTGACAACTACAGCAATTGTGAGTCTACAGTCGCAAAATTAGGAATATAGTACATATTCCTTAGAGATAAAGATATAAACAATCAGTGTCCTGAAGGAATTCACAGGATAAAATATATCTCACTACGCAGTTCTTTACAAAAATACTCCCTGTAAAACTCTGGTCTTTGAGTGTTTTTATTTCACAAAGACCATGTAGATTTTGTATCAATTTTATTCTGTTTACAAGTTAAAATATGTTTGTGCTTCCTTTTGTAAATGGCACCTCTCCAAACTAGGCCTGAAATGTAAAAGTCAAAATAGATTTCCTCAAGTTTATACTCATCAGTATCACCAGTAGAAGATGCTTCACAGCTGAAGCTCCATTAGAAATGCTATTGTGCAAGACTGAAAATAAATCAAATCCCTCTCACTAAATTCGTTGGCTCTTCAGAAAAAAAAAAAAAAAAAAAAAAGGGCATCTAAAAGATGCTGGCAGCGGCTGTGCTACCTTTGGAACAGCTGCAAGCACTGCTGCTCACACATGGCTGTAGAAGGATCTGCTGCAGGCTGCTTACCAGGGCCTGCCTGGTGGTGCCTCAGCTTGTATTCTGCCCTGCTCTGGCTTGCTTTCTGTGTCATTGTAGGCTTCAGAGTTCCTTAATCGCTGCTTCCATGCCTTCACAAACCCTGAAGAAGCCCTTAACTATAGAGTATGAGTATTGTGGCCCTCTGGCTTACATGAGAATGATTCTCTAGGGACCACACTCATCCTTAATGTCAGCACAGCAAGCTGGCAAAGCTCAGCAGATAATAGAGGCAAACAATCGGAGGAAAAATGAATCATTTTTAGTGCACAATTACTGTGAATTTGAGTTTATTCACAGTAATTTTCCTCAGAATTGCTTACATGCAGAGAAGTAGGCTCTGAATTTCAGTAGGAAATGGGAAGCTGTGTCTCCCTTTGCTTCCTTTGAAAATAGCTCTCTGTACATTAGTTTTGATGCAGCAAGAAAAAAAAGCCAGCTTGAAAGAACTTTTTTTTTCCAATTTCTTTTTGGCTGTAGATCAGAACTGTCGATTATTTTTGCTGTGTGTGTATGTGTCCAGATGCTGCTTTTCAAGTAACACATCCTACCCAAGCTCCACGCTATGACTCCATCCATGCCTAGAGCCCTCAACTGTACTAAATTCTCATTCCCACCTTCCCTTTCCCATCCGGGAGTATGAGGCTGCATGAGTCCTGAACTACATCACTTTTAATGAACGCAAATGCTAACTGCCCTTTCTGCATTTAAAAATTTACATCTGGAAACAATAATAAAGTAACTTTGCCTGTAAGAAACTCTACCCATGCTACTTACAACTTAAAGAACCCTTTATTTGTATTCCTATTTAAATAATTTGAGTAGGGTATCTCTGAGATGCTGGCTGGTTCTCCTTGTCTTGGCTGAAGGATGCAGTGCACCCTTTCAACCTCCAAATGTGGTCTTTCTGTCTCTTCTGGAAGAAGTTACTAAGGAAAGCCAGTGGTGTTGGTTCACCTGCCTTCTTTCCTAAAACCTATTATGCATAATTTGGAACACCTACTTGAACACCTACTTGCCTAAAGGCACAAGCTACTGGCTGGGATTCAGTACATTTCAGCAAACATTATCCCATGTTATTATTAGAGCAGACAAACACAATGTGCAGAAGAAATTATTTCAAAAGAATTTATGATTGCAAAGCAGATACATGTAACACATAAAATGAAGCTAGAAAAGAACCCTTGATTTCATAGAACGTATCCTGTATTTTAATGAACAGTGCATGCTTCTCACAGGATTTTTTCTGGCAGCATATGGAATACTTTTTTCTTTTGCATTTTGTGATAGGGTCAAATATGCTAAAACACAGATAGAACTGAGAGTAGGGTAATCATATTCATATTTTTACAACACATCTTGAAAACCCAGGCATTCATGTCAACAGAGTTTTGTGCTCTCCAGTACATCAAAAACGTGCTAGAAAATAAAAAGCCAAATAAATCTAATGGTTAAAGCTGTGCTCCTTTTTTTTGTTTCAGAAAGCAATGTCTTTGAGGGCATTTTGAGTGCAATTCTTCAAGTGCATCTCTACTCTGCAGAACTCTTTAATTCAGCCACTTGGCAATTTGCACAACTTGTGGATGTGGTGCTTAGGGACATGGTTTAGTGGGACTTGGCAGTGTTAGGTTAATGGTTAGACTCAATGATTTTAAAAGTGTTTTGCAATCTAAATGACTCTATGATTGTATGGCAGGAGCTAGCTCAGCTTTGTATTTGTCCTGAAAGATTTATCTGCTCAAAGCCAGCTCAGGTATTTCAATATAGAAATATAGAGGCCTATAAACACCTCTATTCTGTGTCATAATATAGCCCTTGTGAGTTAAAATTTCCACAGATGTAAATTAAAATTAGCATAATAGAGTGTGGCCTGAAAGATTGGCACCTACAGTTATAGAGTTAAGAAAACTATGGAAGGAAATGATTCCCTGAACTTATATTTTTCTCAATGTGAGCTCTACCATTCCTAACTATATCCCACCTCAATTATTAGATTTTTTTATCTTTGGTGACAGAAAAACAAAACCTTGAAACCTCACGCTTCAAATTCCAGTATTTTCCATGAAGTGTCTCAAAGCCCAGTATAAAGGCAGAGGAGTACCTACAGTGAGGGTGCTTTCAAAGCAGTTTTTTTTCTCCATTCATTGCCTGCATACAGCTTAGAGTGGTAAATGGTGCCTTAAGGTTTTGAATGTAAGTGAATCATGCACAGCTATCTAATAAATGCTGTTTATATGGGAAGCTTCTAAGGTAATCACATAACAGCAGTGAGTTCTAAAAATCTCCAGTTTATTAAATCCATATATACATATAAGAAATATGCAGACTATATCTACATCTATAGACTAACTATATCTATATTCTGTTATCCTGGCAACATCTGGGTGACTGCTGAAATACTGAAGATGCGGGTGGTTCATAAACCTGAAGGAGTATTGTCTGGTTTCTGTATACTATCTACTGCTATCATGCCAATTTAAGTATCAAAAGTATAAAAAAGTTACAGATGTGCTATTATAACAAATTATTTTTAGTGCATTTACATTATACTACAAAGTCAATCTAAGAACTATTGTGGCAGGTGTTACAACAGCACCTGAAAATGGTAACATCAGCTGCACACCTTTCTTCACTCTCCTGACAGGCTCCATTAGGGGCCAGAACTACCCATTAATCCTGTGGACTACATTTTAGGTTCAGCATTTTCAGCAAGTATCCCTGAAAAAAGCAACCTGTAAAACGTACACTGACCTCAAAGCCTGTTTTACAAATGACATTTGCAATGCCAGTTCCTCCGGGTAAATAGAGAGGCAACTTGCAAAAATAATCTCATGAGGTTTCTCCAAGTTACCTCTGTGGCTTCTGATTGTGATTTTTTTCTGTTTTCTGAAAAACCATCTAGTTAATCAAGGGTGTTGTGACCAGGCTACCTGAGGATACAGTGTTCTCATCAGGACTATCATCATAGAACTATCAGAGTGTTTTTAATCTTCCTTCTCATATCTGCTTACCTTTTAGCTGGGTTCATCATTGCTAATATGTGACAGATTTAGTCACCCTTCTTCTTAAAAAGTTCAGAGGGTTTCTTCAGAATTGCCCCTTGTACACTTGGCTTTAGTAACTCCCCAAAAAACCCATCTTGAAATATATCTCATAATAACTCTGGCATCATGTTTCTAAAGGTAGTTTTCCAGAAGATTAGTAGAAAAAGCATGTCCTTTGACAGTTACCCTTAATGGAAAGCACAGCACAGGCCCAAACACACCTGTGACCTGACATGTCCATGGCAGAATGATGGGAATCTGCTTTTTCACATGTAATTCAAACTCCATTTCCATCCATGGCCTAGGGAAATGAGAAAATCACACTGGACACTGGAGTGAGAGAAGGGAAGGGAAGGAAACAGTCACAAAGGTCAAGTTTAGCATTCAAAGACCAGACTTTCACACTAATTCCATTGTTAATAGAAGGAGGTAAGCTGTACTGGTGGGAAATATCAAGAATGCCTAGATAATGGCTTCTACTCTGTACCATCTTCTCACTCTTGGTGTATTCTATGTTGCCCTGCTTTCCTCTGATACTGGAAACTTCTCTTTCAAACAAATGATGTGCTGTTCACTATTTTGGGGAAGTAAGGAGAGTTCACATTCATCTGCTCTCTCTCCCATGCAGTGAACAGTTGTGTCAAGCAGCTCTGTGATAACTGCTGGCCACAATGAAGGGTGTTAAAACCATTCCCTGTCATCTGGACTGTGATGCCTTTGCTCAGTGTAGAGGTATGTCAGAGACCACTACCTGACTTCTCTGCCTAAGAGGTGATGTGCAAGATTGCTTTTGAAATGAGCTGTATGTGGTTTTGCAGAGCTTCATTCATAGATGGTAGTTATTACAGGGGACATGCAGCCATTTTCCTTAATGCCCAGGGAGGTGCCCAATCTGCAGCTTTGTCCTCTGCTCCTATATCACACCTCTCCCCTAGCAAAGGCCTGCTGGTATGTAAAGGGTCAAAATGCAGAAAGGGGACCCAGGCTTCTCTCTTTACACAAGCAGAATACCATTTTCTACTTTGGAATCTAAAAGCCTTTCAAGATGAACATGGGGTTAAAGGCTATATTATACAAACTATTTTTCAAAAGTTTAATCTTTCACATATAGAACAGAAACACAGAGCAATGTATGCTGGAAGGACTTAAAGAGGTTACCTTGTTTAATCTCCAGCTCAAGGACCAACTCTAGACTAGGTGTCTCAAGGCTTATCAGTTGAGATCTAAAATAAATCAATGGATCTTGAGATAAATTATGCCCAGCATTTGGGCTGGCTAAAAAGAAGTGAGAGAGGGAATATTAGTTTACTGATGAGTTTTACAAAAGAACTAGGATTGGTTAATCTGCATCCTCACTTCTCCACTTCTCGCTCCTCTCTTTTAGTACCTGAAATCACAGAAAGTAAAAACTTGTTTCTGTCTACTATTTTCTTTTCTGGTCTATCTGATGTTCTTGCACCATAAAACTACTGTTACATCAGAGTGCCTGAGCATTTCAAATGCAATTTTTATACTTCTGATGCGTTTTGAAGATTATATCTAATCTATTTTAATAGCCACTTGATTATATTTTTGCCTCAAAGTGTAATTGGTTGAAATAAGCTGCAACTCGTGTCTTCTCAATTCTACTGCCCGGAACGCCTGGAGGAGAAAGGCTCAGAGCTCCAGCAGCAACCAGGAGAGGGAGCTCATGCTTTTGGCTTGGTCTTCTCTCACTGACGGCGGGAGCACGGAGAAAAGGCAACATCAAGCGTACAGATTCCGTACAGATAAACTCAAGTTTTGATAAGAGATGGTAGCCAAATTACTTTTTAATTCAAGCAGAAGTATCTGTCTCTTGGGTGTGTGTGCTTTTGGCAAAACAATAAATAAAATGCACAGCTTCCAGTAATAAGCAGCTAAAAAAATTAATTGGTATGAATACACAAATATATGGGAAACCATTCAACTTCTTCATGGATAAGATTGTGGATATGGTTGGAATCTATTAATTAGCCCTTGGCCTCATATGCCTTTTCATCTGTCACTTCTTTTTCAAAAGTCAAACTAATGACTTCAGCTACTGCTTAATCTTCCTATGTTCAACCACAGCTATAGACTCCAGTGCTGCAAGCAAATCTGCACAGATTTTGTCCATATGAGGATTCCCAAAGAAGTCATACAATGTACAAGAAATAGATTTATAATATATACCTTTGACTTTCCCAAAAACTAGTTCATCCTTTTAATGTGTTACTGAAATCTAATTGCTTGTGTTGTTTGGTTTTGTTAGTTTTTTATTTCAAATACATCTTTTGCAACACAGTCTTTATGTGAAAGCAACAATAAACATTCTTTTCATATATTATGGGTATGTTTTTACAGAGATTTCTCTGAACAGTTTCAATTCACTTAAACACAATTATAAACTTGCTAGGTTTTACTCTGGCAAGGTACTGAGATAGAAATAGAAAGAATAGCTTTGCACACCAAATGTTATGTCACTACCACAAAAGCCTCTTTAATTCAGACAAATTGCAGTAAATAGTAAGCTGTATTTGAGAAACATCTATTTATCTCTTATAACATTTTCTTTGTATCTGTCAACTCAAAGCAGCAGTTAGAGATGAAATAACTCAGTCTCACCACATTACTCCAAACTTCTACACATCAAAATAATTTGATGGTAAAATTAACTCGATGTTAAATTTAATGCTGTCCCTTAGATACATCTTCTCAAAAATATATAAATTAAGAGTTCTTACTGCATAGAAGAAGCTTCTCTTTAAAAATGCTGTGGGAAAAACTTTGCTGATATACAGCTGGACAACAGTAAAACGAGGAAATTCTAAACATTAAAGCTCAAAAATAAAATATATCATAAATAATGTAATGCAATCAGTGCAGTAAATCTGAATTTAGGATTTCAAAATACCTTTACTTAGTCTAACTTTTGAAACTCTTTTTAAGTTTTTTCATTTTGTAATTAAGTTGTTCAGAGTTAGAAAGCAAAAACTGCTTGTGTCAAAATTAGCAGTTAGATTTTAAAAGTGCAAATAAATAGAAATACCACACTCTGAAGATTTCTGAGCACAAATGAGTATTATTAAAGAATGGTGTCTGATTTGACACCTGTATTCACCTGTAAATAATATGCTTCTGCCCTAAAAAAATTTAATATAATGTTAATATATATACATATTATAATGCATAATCAGACAATTTATCCTTGACCTCTGACACTGTAAAGAAGGGGAAAATTTTGCTCTCTGTTACAAACAGGTCAAGCTGTAAGCAGTTGAGGGAATAGAAGACTAAAACAAAATAACGGGACAGTTGAATTCAGTTGCATGGCCACAAGCAACACAACATCCCTTCTGGAGTCTTCCTCTCCTCCCAAATCATTTCAATTGTAATAAGTCCCACGTCCAAAGAAATAATCCCTAAGATCACTAGCCAACAGACCTGACATTTTTTTTACTTTTCTGTAAGATTTACTAAAATTCTAGATGAGGAGTCCTAGTAATAGCAGTAGTTGTTGTTGTCATTGCTGTTGTTGTTGTTGCTATCATTATCATTATTATAATTTAGTGCATTAAGTGTGTGTTTGTTTTACAGATAAAGATGTGTTTCCTGAAAAGGAAAACTTATAATGGAAATGAAAGTGAAAACATACAAATACATTGCTTTTGACTTGTTGCATTTGAAATCCATTCCAAGGGGACAAAGTGAAAAGTAATTATTTTTCAATACCATGCATTGCTCTCTTGTCATTTTCTTTCTCTTTTTAATTTTTCAATTCCATCTGGTTTTACCATAGTTCACAGAAATATTTCAGAGAAAAATTAAATTTGACCAGCTGCTCCTTTCTATACCACTGCTGATCCTGCCAGATTCCAAGTGGCATTAGACCAAAATGATAAGTACTGATTTACTTTCAATCTTCTGTTTCACCAGTCTCAGGGGCTCATATATGGAGCCAAATGCACATCAAAAAATGTGCTTAAACAGAACATACTAAACCTGAGCTTTTCATATTAGTCCTTGTTTGCCAGTGTTTCCTGCATGTAACTTCTCAGGGTTCTGATCTATTGCAGCAGTAACACTAATTGTAATCAATGCCAGGATACTTTCGCATGGTGATTTAACTATCCACAAATACATGAAATCATTAATGTAGGTGCTTTGAACCACTTTCTGGAGGAGTCTATTACACTTAATCAGCTTCAGAGAGATGCCTGGGAGATTAAACTTGGGTGGTATAAACATATTCTCCTCATATCCTACTGTCTCCATTAATTGCTAAAGAAATGTAGCCAAACTCTCAGAGGCCCAAGTTGTTAACAGAAATAAATACACTGGCTTCCATGGTCCAGGTCCACATAAATTTGGATTTCTTTCAGGCAATATTTTAAAACAAAACTCCCGCAGCAACTAGGCATTAGGAAATTTCAGTTCTCCTGACAGCAATTGGAGGGATATCCAAAACATCTAGCATGGGAAACTGTAATAGCCTTGAAGAGGCTCTAAGGTCCCCGGGGAGATCTCAATGGACAGAGAAAAGGGTTCTCCCAGCTTGAAGCCAGAAGCCAGCAACTGCCTTGAGCAGGTATCTCTTTGTCTTCAGTGATGACAGACGGAGCTAAATGAAGCCACATCCTGCTCCCTGTTTTGTAAAGATGATCGTGTCATGGGTCTGTGCCAGCGCTCTATTGAGATGGCATTTATAAATATAAAACTCTCTCAGATGAGCAGCTTGCTTCAAAGACAAACACATCCCAAAAGAAATGTGCCTGCCCTAAAGTCAGCTAACCAACCTTGCCAAGGAACAGAAGAGCAAAGCAATGCAATCCATGCTATAAACATGTTGATGTTATGTAAGGCCCTGATTCTGACATTCAGTCCAGAAATATATCTCTACATCTTTCAAAAAAGTTTAGCACAAATACACGGCAATTCACAGAGTAGTAACACTATTGGGGTAGTGTTTGTAGAAGAAAGAGCATAGAAACTTGAGAATTCTGTATTTCAGCTGACTGAATTTATTGCACGTACCAAGGCTTCTTGCCTCTTTTTCTTGCAAGTTTTTTCTGGGCTACCTTTTCTCCTCTTCTCTGCAAAGACCTCCCTGTCATTCCCCTGCTCTAAAACTCCTATTTGCTCTGAGTGTCCCCATTCTTTTTTTCAAATACAAGGGCTCATCCAACTCAGTCTCATCTTCCTATAGACATCTGTGCTGCAGTCATTCTTCCTCCCTTTGCTTCATCAACCCCTGCATAAGGCTCCTTCTCTCTTCAGCTCCTTGGCAGCTGTAGAAATCCCACTTTTCCTTTCTGATGGTTGGTCTATCCAAATTGTTGAACAGTTCTCTTCCTCCACCGACAGTAAGGGCTTTGCATGATTGCCAGCCATGCAGAAGAAATAGCATTTCTTGTACATCCATGTATCTCTAAAGTGGTGGAGGTTTTGTGGATGTGTTGAAGGTCACAGATCTGTATTTTGCTCCTTCCCTCCCTTTGTGTCATTTTACATTACTGCAGATGGGACTGGATCAACTTCAGAGTCTCCACAGAGGTGGGTAACATATCCTGACAGTTTATCACCATGGTACAAAGTGTGGTTGAAGCACGTGAGCCACAGAAACAAGGACACTTCAACAACTGTTCTGATTGACTATAAAGTTTTGGGAATTAATTTTGCACTGGGCAGTATGCAAATAGTTTTCCAAAACTCCTTGAAAAATTGAGTCCCATAAGGCATTTCCTGTCTGATTTATTCCAAAGTTCCAGTCAATGATAGAAAAAGCTCTGCTGTCAAGAGGACAGAGATGTTTGAAATCTTTTGGTCTTAATTATCAACAAAAAATCTTGACTTCCTTCTCTGCAAAGAAATTTGCTTTTTCTGTGCTTACACCTCAGATGACAAATACACAGAGAAAGAAAGAAAAATACAGGCCTCTCCCTCCTTCTAGAGGGGAATTTACAGGAAAACACGGTATTACACCACATCTAAAGGCTTCTGACAATTTGTCACAATTAGGTGATTCTCTTACATACATTTCTTCCTTTTGCATGGCAGCTGATCCCAGAATGACTAAAGCTATTACAACCACCACAAAAAAGAAAAATAACTACAAAAAATATTATTGTGATCTCCTTCAAACAACTACAAAACAATGTAATCACTCATTATACAGTATCATGCAAATACATTTCAAAACCACAGGAACCCCAGGCTGTTTGCCACACAGACTCAGTGGGAGAAGGAGGAAAGAATTAGACAGAATTTCTGTAGGTGCTGCTAAATTAAAAAATTATTCATGTACATGTACTCTTGTCTTTTAGCCAGAGCAGAATGCAGATTAACACAGCACATATAGGACACAGAAATACATCATGCCTCTCCACACGCACACATATTCAAAGGTTTGACATTTTACAAGCATTTAAGGAAAACAAAAACAATCGTGCAACCCTCTGTCAACTGGAGTTAACTTCCTCACAGAAATGGAGGTATTGACTTTCCATGGGAGGGATGAACATTTGTTGCATTACATGAGCAATATTTTGAAGACCTCCCTCGAAGTCCCACTGACAAACACCACAAAATGCAGAGCTCTCTGAACTTAACTACAGTGCTAAAATGCACAGTAGTGCATTCCTAAATGTTTGGCTCTGACACCTGCTATTATAAGGAAGAGGTAGTTATTGATTGCTTTTGTGGGGTGAGAAAGTAGAGACCCAAGCCTGGGGCTACAAGTAAGACAAACTTTGAATGGGCAGTTAAATATATCTCGAGAAAATAAGATTTACTGGGCCAAAAAGGGAGCTCTAGTTTGTTTTCAAAGATTTCTTTTTCTGGTAAAAATCTTGTTCCTCATTTAATGCCTACCATTCTTTATGCATCTTTAGACTTAGCTTACATGTTCTCCTCTTTCTTCTTCTGGCTTTACCTGAGACATACAAGGATAAAGTAACAGACCAGTAAGTGTTAGAATTTAAAGTAAAGTATAAAACACATAGTTTCTGTGTTCGTAAGTGTTAGAATTTAAAGTAAAGTATAAAACACATAGTTTCTGTGTTCGTGAAATACTCACTTAATGCCTTTGCAGCCTGGCTGTGATTCTCTGAATGATGTCACATCCACCCCAACCCAAAATAATAGGAGGTTCTCTTCATATACCTTATTTTCACATTCTCACCTTAACATGAATTTTATTTGCTAAACAGAGAATTACTGAAACAATCTGCTTTCATTTCCTCAAAAAAAACCATTCAGTAAATCTGTAGCCTTCATATTTACATTTTCCTCTTGCTTCTTTCCCAAATTTCTAACTATTAAAATGTGCCTGGGTAATCCTGACTTTTGAAGTAACACTGTGAACTTTACTATCAGATATTTTCAGACTAAAAATAATGTTCATGCCAGCATTTGCTTCAAGATTATACATATAAGACAGCTGTCACCAAATGAATTGTAACAGTAATAATACCTTTTTTCTAGTTTTGTCCCTTCATCCCATTAGAAACTTGACTATTGAAGCATATTTTTGATGAATCTAAGTAAATCTTTGCTGTCAGATGTTTCACCTCAGTCCTACCACCACACTGACTACAGAACTGCTGAGGGCAGCATGCAGCTAGATGGCAGTGTGCCAAACTAAAGAATCAATATGAAATTGACTATTTCTAATAAGGCATGACATAGCATGCCTTAAATAGCATGAAAACCTAAAAAAACAAATCCATTATGATAAAATAAAACTGTCCATAATATTACTGTGACTGAAGAGCTGTAGCCAGGTGGTAAATTGAACCAGGGCAATTAAAAATCCTGTATTTCATTCTGGTTCAGAGTGACTCTACCCTAACCACCCTACATTTCAGGTACCAGCTCTTATCACTATGTAAAACAGAAACAGTGCCATTTGCCTTGGTTTGAAGAACATTGTATGGCTTAATAAAGGGATGTAAATACTGGTGTTAGTTCAAGGTCCTCCATGAAATGGGACAGATAACGTGATGCAAACAAACAGGAACATACACCAAGAGGAAAATATGGAACCAAGTGAACACAGCACATAAATAGCCTTCTGCTGCATGTATGAAAACCCTCTGTAGTGATAAAACTTAAGGCATGCACCATTCTCCAAGGCTAGCTGGGATAAAAGGACAAATGAGGTATCCTGCAAGGAGGAAAAGATCCTTCTGCTCAGATCACTGGGCAGTTGCTGTACTGTTCTCCAGCAGAACAGCCTCAGGGCTGCAGAGCTGCATGCTTGCCCACTGAACCCTTTCAATGTAAGGATTTCAACACATTCAATGAAAAATTTCTTATCCCAATAGGCAGAAAAAGAATTCCCACCCTGCACAGGATCTTTGTTTCTCCCCAATCTAAACACAGAGTTGTACTTACTGTCTTCTAGGAACCTACCCTTCATCCATAGGCAGGAAAGGAAAAAACATGGTACAGTCAATTATAACCTATTGTGTTCTCTGATGCTGTGCTTTTTACTTTGGCTTTGTATTGGACTTGCCTAAATATTTAAACTAGCTGCTACCTTTGCTAGTGCAAGATCTGTTAACACTTCTGTTTTAAACTCCATGGCGGCTGGGACAACTGATCATATCAGGATTCAGCACAATTTTCCATTGTCAAATGTTTTAACCCCATTTTTTAAAAATAATTTTATTGAGTGTTTACAAAATGGAAGGAGCAGTGAATAGTTTAGATAGACAGTTTTCTTTTTACAGTCCTATATTTTAAACCCAAATTTCACATAAAGTCTAAAATCTGTCATGCTGTAAGTAATGATGTTTAATATATATATACAAATAATATATATATATGTATCTGCTGTGCATTGTTAACATACGAATTGTTACTTTTTTGTGTGCTAAAAATATATAACACAACATATAATTTTGTTTACTTATAGGTAATATTTCATAAAGATACCTTTTACACTGGTAAACCTTAGGCTAGAGAATCATCACATCTTATATAATATTCAAAAGATCGGGGGTTTTGCTTGAGTATCAAGAAGACAAATTCAAGAAAACATTCTGCTGAGATCCCTGAGGGATTTTGTTTATTGGCTTGATGAAAGCCAAAGACCATTGATGGCTGTACCACGGATGTCACTTCAAGTGACCAGGACACTGTGGTGAGATGTTAAAACCTGCAGGAAATCTTACAGTCCCAATGGCCTTTTGGAACAGTAACAGCACCTCCCAGAGATGTCACCAGACTCTTATTTTTCTTTTTCCCTTTATGGAGAACCAGACACCTGTGAGAAACATGAAAAGGAAAAAGCTGTACAGCCTAGTTTAAATGTACAAAGGTAGGAATTATCCATATCCGTTCCTACAAAATCCTTCTTTTAATCTTCAAGCTACTTTATTTTCAAAAAATCTAAGTAAAACTGTATAGAAGTACATTAAGTATTTTAAAGAAAGCTACTAGCTCAACAAATGTATTTATGCGAAATAACATACAAAGGATGACTTTTACAGTTGAACCCTCACTACTAATTAATCTATGTCTGTTTAACTTCAGCTTGTGCAAGCTGATAAATCCACAACAGAAAATGAAGAAACAATATACTCTTGGCTTTCTAGAACAAAACAAAACAAAACAAAACAAAACAAAACAAAACAAAAAAAGTGTATAAAAGCCTCAAGTTACATTCATACTTTATCACTACACTTATGAAAAATATAAACTTACAGCCATAGGCAAAAGACAGCCAGAACTTTTGGGGAAAGAGGTCTCCTGGACACATATCCTGACACAAAATGAAAATTCTTCTTCCTGAAGAATTTTTCTCTTTGGGCACTTCTCACAGGCACTTTATGCTTTCAACCACTGTTGTTATTATCTTAGAACAAGGTGATGCTTGGGGGGAAAGTTTCACAGCAGGCCCATAGGCAAAAACATTCTGGCCTGTCTAATTAGCCAGACAGCAGATTCCTTTTTCTTTAGTTCAAATAAAACACTTGAGTTCTAGTACAAGATCATTCTGCAACTCAGATTATACCAGATTATGGTCCAGAGGTGAAAACAGGTATCATAAACTGGGTAAAATATAAAAGCATGTATTTTTCTGGCCTTTTCATTAGGCTCTCATTTCAGACTTAATTGTAGATTCAAAGAGACTGTAGCAGAAAACCTTTAACTAATGTTCTCCAACGCATATTGAATAGCCTGACCAACAATTTAGCTACCAGTCTAAACAGGAATTGGGCTGGGACTGGGTTCTAAAACTCACAGCCAGTCTCAAATCTGGAGTTTGTGGCCAACTTTTTTCACACTGAAAAATGATTTGGAGGAAAAAGGTTTTAAAAACTGTGCCATCCTCACCTTTTCCTCACTCAGTCACAGACACATAGCACAAAGGCAAGTTTGTGCACTACCTGAGGAGAACCTCTGGCAAGAAACTGGGTGAAGGACATCTCAAGAGCTTTCAGTGGCAGCCTCACTGTGAACTCAGTTTCCCTCAGCAGCCAGTCTCCTTTAGAAAATTGTTGCCTGTTGGCAAGCCCGTGATTTAACCATGTGGTGAGGGAAAAGAGTGGATCCCCATCATTGACCAGGACCATGGTCTGCACCTGGGACTGCCAACCAACTAAATAAGGTCTTAGAGGTTAGATCTCCCGACTAGATCTAGCCCACTAGAGCGCCCAAGCCTTTGTCCCATCACCCCAGAGACCCACCCCTCACCCCCATGGCCTCAGGACCATACCCCCACTTCCACAACTGCCCGTTCTCCCACCTTCCAGAAATGTCCACCACATGCATCCCTACCCTGAGGGGGGATTCCCCCTCAAGAAGAAAGGACTGAGAGGCACTTCATAAATGTGTATAAATACCCAGTGGGCAGGAGGGAGTGCCAAGAAAGTGAAGCCAGGCTTTTCTCAGTGGAGCCAACCACTAGGACACAAGGCAACAGGCAGAAGGTGGAGAATGTTCTCATGCACTGTGTGATTCTTGGGGTGTCTAGCACAAGACCAGAATTTGGCCTCGATGACCCTGATGGGTCCCTTCCAACTCACTTATTGTATGGTTCTGTGATTGTACGATGCACAGCAAGTTCCACCTGATTATGAGGCAGAACTTCTTTACTGAGCGGGAGATCACTCATTGGAACAGGTTGTGGAGTCTCCCTCACTGGAGGTATTCAGGAGCTGCCTGGATGCAGCCCTGTGCCTTGTGCTCTGGGATGACTGCTTGGGCAGGGTGCTTGGCTCAGATGACCCACGGCGGTGCCCTCCAGCCTGACCCACTCTGTGAACGAGAGATGACGGCCCGAGGCGAGCGCCGAGGCGCGGCCCGCACGGAGGGCAGGCGGAGGGCGGCGTTCCCCCGCTCCCTC